>MU227276.1:120489-138323 GCA_018584345.1 Thuja plicata
TCCTCTACAATGAAGAAAAGAGGTCCAATTTATAGAAAACCGAGGAGAGAGGATGAAGAGTTTCTTGAAAAGAAACAGTTGTCTCTTCATTCTCCAATTGAGACAAATAAGCAAAGATTATTTAAATGAAAGAATAAATTATTGACACATAAGTGTCCTTTCACATGGAATTATGGAATTCCCTTTTTGAGGATAATTCATTCAATAATTAAATAACTTTTCAATTCCTTTTATGTATATTAGCCGAAGGGGGTGGAATTGATTTAATTAAAAGCACTTAGGACTTTAGGATTAAATCAATTAATCATAGGGTTTTTAGCTAATAATCATTTGAGAATTTAGGAATTAAATGTAATGTCAGATTTATGCAAATTTAGGTTTTCTGCATTTGAAACTCAGTCAATTAAAGTCAATTAGGAGAAGAATTTGCCTAATACAATAGGACTTCGAGGATAAGAAAATGCACCAAAATTTATTAGGTTTAGTAGGTGCCAATTTTGGGGTGTTACAGCGGCTTTCAGGCTTCTTTTTCCAGAAATATTGGCATTTTCTGGGCAAAGAGCTCTAGGAATCCATAGAGGCCACATGGAACTCTATATGGTTGCCCACTGAAATCAATAAAACTTTCCTCACACTTATTCCTAATAAATCTAACTATGAAGAATTGGGAGATTTTAGACCAATTTTATTGTGTAATACCATTTATAAGATCCTCTTAAAGGCACTAACAAATAGACTTAAAATACTTCTTCCCAAGATCATTTCTGAGAAACAAGCTAGTTTTCTTCCTGGTAGATCCATCTTTGATGGTATCATTATTGTTCAAGAACTTATTCATTCGACCCAACAAAACAAGGACCCATGTATGCTTATTAAACTAGATATCTAGAAAGCCTATGACAAATTTGATTGGAGGTTTTATGCAAATGTCTAGAAGCATTTGGCTTCTCTAGAATATGGATCAATATGCTCCATTGTTTTATCTCCACCCCAAAGGTTTCCCTCCTTTTTAATGGCACTCCGGAAGGTTTTTTTGACATTTTCCGGGGTCTCAGACAAGGCGATCTGATTTCCCCCTTTTTATTCATCGTTATGGCCAAGGCCTTTGGTAGAGTAGTTGAACACTTCAGGAAGGATTGATTTCAGGGATTGCAGTCACAGAAGGGGTGCCTAACATAACTCATCGGCAGTTATTTGATAATTTTATTCTTCCCGCCAAAAGCTGAAAAGTGGAAGCCACTAACTACAAAAACATTCTTACCCTATATATGGATGCTTCAAGGCAGAAAGTCAATGCAGACAAATCTGAAATATTTTTCCTTAATACTAAAGAAAATCTGGAAAACAAGATTTGCAGAGTCCTTGGCTTTAAGAAAGGTAAATTTTCGTGTAAGTATCTTAGGATTCCTATTGATAAAGACACACGTGTTAGTAAATTATGGGATCCTATAACTAGTAAAATGAATCAGAAAATGGAAAATTAGAAAGGTAAGTGGCTAACTAATGTTGGTAGGACAACCATGATCAAATCAGCTTTGTCTTGTATCCCTATCTACCAAATGTCTTGCCTTCCCCTCTCCTAAGGGGTCTGTAACAAGCCGAAAACTAAATTAAAGACCTTCTTCTAGCAGGGGGTATCAGAAAATTAAAAAAAGGTAGCCTTAATTAATTGGGAAAACATTTACAAACCCCTTACAACCAGGGGTCTTGGCATTAAAAATCTCAAATGGAAAAACAATGCCTTAAGGGCTAAGCTGGTCTGGAGGATGTACCAAGAATCAGACAGAAAATGGGCCAAAATTCTATTCAACCAATACATACAGGGAGAGAATCCTATTAGTCTTTTTAGAACCAGGAATCCTCCTAAGGGTCCTAGGGTCTAGAATTTTATCATGGATTGTAGGGACCTTATTTGTAAAAAATTAACATGGGACATAGGATCTGGATCTTCCACCCTTTTCTAGGAAGACTCATGGGTCGGTTACTCCCTATCGATAGTCTTGGTCTCTCACAAATATGCAAAGAGGTTCTAACAAATACCTGGGGTAGGAAGTTGCAAGAATATATAGTGATTCCCTTAGGTGATCCAAATTTGGGATGGCACTGGAAAACCCTTGATAACATCCCTCTTCCAGTTAGTAAGAAATCTGAACTTACCAATATCCTCAAATCAAGGCAAATAACTCTCAAAAAGAGGCCTGACAAAAATATCTAGGGAGGATCTAATGATGGAAATTATAGAGTTAAAAATCGGTATGATGAAATTATTATGAACAAACCAAAGATGTATGAATATGTCAAAAGTAAAATAGTTCAAAACATTGTGTCCAAAAATCCCACCAACCAAACAAAGGCCAAGAAAATAAATTATCCAATTACCCTTCTAAATGTTGATGTACCGGTAGGTAAAAGCATACCCATGTCATTTTATTGAATGTTATTTCTTAGCAAAAAGATCCTCCACTCCATCATAATCTTAGAGTCTAGTATTCTATGTATGCTTAAGAAAATAATTGAACCCTTATGAAGAAACGTTAACCTATGGAAATAGGTGTTATGTAGTTAGATGGTCAGTGAGTCAAAGTTGTATTACTTAGCAAGGACATGTCCCTAACATTGTATGCATGTCTACATATCACAATACTTTGATATTATTCCTCCTTTTGGTTTGTTCTTATTAAGATATTCATAACTAAAATAGAAGGTTATGTATCCCTAGATTAGACAAATCTTATCTATCTTGGTAATGACTCATGAATATAGAAAATAACATGTTTTTTATTGTGTAATAAAGAAATAGGGATCTTGACCTCATATATAGGTAGCCAAAAGGCTAGAAGAAATAGGCCCAACAAGCTATAAAATACAAACAAGAAAAAGAGGAACAACCACATCCAAGTTGTCGAACAAGATAACAACCCACATAGACAATCCCAATTTGGGAGGGGGTTGATCTATCACACAAAACACAAGTATGAGAATGGGAAGAGGAAGAATAAATACCTCACCTGCTCCCATGAACAATAGTCCAAGCGGTATTGTCATACAATTTATTATTACAATGGGAAGCATGAAGACAAACCCACATAGAGGGCTCATCCACACATGAAGAGGGAAATCCACATGCATAGGAAAAAAGGTGGGGAATCATCAACATGGATTCCATCAATGTGAGGGAAATAAGGAGGTTCTAAAGTTTAAGTTAGGTTCATCTAGAGGGGTGGGGTAGGAGGTTCCACAATAAAGTCTGAGGGCATTAGAGCCACACTAGAAACAAGAGACATGTCATCATCTTGGGAGGAGTCTCTTGGCAAACCAAAAGCCTTAATAGTTAAGGCCAGTAGTATTATCCTTAAACCATATAGAAAATCCCTTGCAACGCAAGAGAATATAATACATAGCCACGCGACTGATGGAGGTGCATCAACAACATTTGAAGGGGAGGCCCTCATAATCAAGAGGTTGAGTCCAAGGCTTGTCCCCAACCATAAAAACCACATCTCCATGAAGGGGCTTGAAGTTTTCAATATCCACTAGAATGCACAGAAATGTGAGGTGCCCCGTGAATGTAGCATCAACTTTCAAGAAGTGAGCAATAGAGTGACTAATGGACTTGTAACAAGAAGGCTCCCAAAACTATAGATGGGAAATTCTAACCCACAAGAGACACACATTTAGAAACTTGGTAAGAAGATTAAAGAGGTTTAACCAAGGCTTAATAGAGAGAGAGAGAGAGAGCATGGGAAGAGTTCAATCTTACCTACCACAAAAGGCCTCCATGAATCCAACTCTGAGGACTTGGAAGAAAAGGCCATGGATCGGAAAATCTTCACACCAAACCCCTAAGTTCACAAATTCCTTATTTTGCACCACGTCTTGGCCACAAACTACCATCAAGAGTGATTTAACACAAAGAAGAGCAAAATATTTCTTCCTCAAAGGGTGAGCAACAACCAAACTAGCAACCTAAGAAAAGTTGGGTACATCAACAACATAGGTTGGCACAGAAGGCACAACAACAACAACAACAACAACAAAAATTGGGCACCAATAACAACAACAACAATAAAAGAACTTGTGGCTACACCATGAACCATACATGCAACAAAAAACTAAGCCCAATGGTGCAACAACATATGCAACAATAGGAGGCATGTCATGATGGATGAAATCCCAATAGTGAAAGAAATAAAATTCACCAACATTAGACATAGAGGAACCATTAAGCCCATTTAAAAATCCTTGTAGTGTCCATCCATAATAAAAGTGAGCACAAAAGGTACTACAACAACAACACAAATCATGCACCAATAACAACAATAGAAGAACTTGTGGTTGCACTAAATATAGGAAGCACATCAAAAATAGATGACACAATAAGAATACTTTTGATATACAACGTAGTAATAGGAAGCACAAGCACAACAAATATAACCCTAGTTGCAAAATAAATAGGGCCTAACAGTGCACCATCAACAAATGAAGGAGAACCATGGATACCTATGACATAGTGAATGAAGAGGAGCATAAGTGGGAGAACCCTTTCTAAATTCAATCTAAAAATAATGTGCAAAGAGCATGTTGTTGATGAGTCTTTAGTAGATTTTGAATTAGGTCATACCATGTTTAATTGAGGGGAACAAATTGTGTGCAATGAAAAGTGACTCAAAGGAATGAAAATAGAAAGGAAAAGCACTCAAATCAAAAAATCCAAAAACATACAAGATTAGATTGAAAGAGACCAAAAACAACACAAATGCAAACCAAGTGAACACAAGTGTGGTCCCTCTGATTCAATGATTTTTCCAAGCTACTGTAGTTGTATGTGTGCTCACAGTTTTGAAAGCATAACAATAGTAGACTGCATAGTTGCTCAAGCTTTTGCAAAGGATGTCGATAATGGCTTAAAATTAGTAGCACAAGTACAAATAGCTCTAAAATTGCATGAGTGATTTTCATAATGAGATGAGATGAAGGGAAGATGCAAAGACTTTTGGTTAAGTGTTAGGGTTCTCAACTCTCAGGAGAGGTTGACAAGTGTCAACCCAAGAGTAGATAAAGGGACTTTGGCGTTGAGAAAAATATGTCATAAATGAAATTTTGTCTCAAATTCCAAAGGGTGTGTGGGGGAATGGGAAAAAAGAATTTAAAATTATTTAAAGGGGACTAGAGTGTAATTGCATTTAAGTAAAACTTGTGTCATGTTAATGGGTATTGAGATTGATGGGACAAGGGTTGACTTTGGTTTCCTAATCTTTATGCTTAGGAATGTGCACATGCTTAAGGAGAGTTCAGGCTTAATGAAAAAGGTGATTAGAAGGCAAGTGGACTTATTAGGAGAATGCAAGTGGGAGGAGAGAGAATGAGTGGGGATTAATCAAGAAAATGATGTATTTACTTAATTAAGTTGGGATTAAATGGTGCAAGTGGGTTTTTTAGGATTTTACAAGTGGGAGGAGGTTTTATGAATTTTTGTATTTCTTTTAATTCAAAAATAGAAAAAAGTTATTTAGTTAAATAGATGAATTTATTTAATTAAATGGGATTCAGCTTTAGAAAAATTAAATCAATTAATTTACCTAGAAAGATTGGCAAACCAGGGAGATTTATTAAATAGTAAAACTATTTAATTAATAGGATGATTCTAGATGAAAAAGGGAGGAATATTAATTATTTAATTAACAAGGCAAATATAGAAGAATGGTTAATATAATTTAATATGATTAATATTTAATGATCAGATTTTGGTGTCTACATTTTGCCCCGCTTTGAAATGGTGTTAAAATAACATTGTTTTCAATAAAAGTAAAATATCGATGACATGAAGAAATATAAATAGGCCCCAGATAAAGAAATGAGTTAAAATCACTAGATGATGCCCCCACAAGAGGTCAGGCAAGAAGGAAAGGGCCCAGATAGGCTCTCAAAAAGAGAGTGGGCATGACATGGAAGGTTTAGAAGAAAACTAGCGATGAACTATAACTGATTGAATGTTTCAAGATGATAAGTTGATGATCACTGAGATGCAAAAGTGAATGAAATACATTAAATCAGTTAATGTATTGTATTTTCATTGATGTCAACTTGATATGGTTTGATTATTCATAGAAATATCGGTCATAACCTTGAAGAACTAAAGAGATAAAGCTTATGTGGTCGGTAAAACTTAAAAATTCAGTATACACCGAGTGACAGTGAACACCAACGGGCAATGAACCCCGAGCATTTCACAGTGTATACCGAGAAAGTGTATATCGAGCATCATAGTAAAGTGGAGTTGATAACCAAGCACAACTAAAGATAATGACCAAACAGAACTGAAGTTAAAGAATGACAAAACTACTTAGCTGGCAGAGCTATATTTAGGGATTGACTGATTGATTACTTTATTTTCAATGATCAATTAAACTAAAGAAAGGAAAGATATTTAAAGCATGTTTTATTCATGTTTATCAAAGAGAGATTTGGGGAATAAAATAAAGCAGAGCTTCACAGAATAAAGAAAAGCATGGCGAGTTTTACAGATCAAGAAGTGATCTACGACAAAAATAAGGAGATTGAGCGGCTAATCATGTCTATATAAAGAGATAAGGAATTCATTATGAAGAGAGGAATGTTGAGTATATTCTGGTGAAGATAGAATTCTTCATGCAGATTTGATCATACAGGTTGAAGAACAGAGCCAAGGAATTCTGTAGACACCGAGCAACAGAGGACAGAGCATTCACCAAGGAGAAGAAAGAAAGAAAGAAAAGGAACTGAAATGTACATTGATTAGAGATGTATTATTGGACTAACAATAGATCTGAATATCTGAAAGTTAAAGTTGTATTATGAACAGATCATTTACTGTATTAGTTTAACTATTGATTCAAAAAATCTCTTAACCGAGTGGGATTTAACAGTCCTTATTGTATTGAGATACTCAAGAGTATCAAAAGGTTTTCTTCTTGACAACATAGTGAGTGCTAGGTCAAAAGACAAACTGTTAGTTTTAAATCCTCCAACAAGGTCACACTTAACAGTGTGTATTGTAACCTTTAACAGGAATGGCTCTTCACCGAGCTCACTTCAGAAGAGTGAAAATATTTTGGGTTACCAGTCCCAGGTGATTTTTTCCAATATTGGGTTTCCACATTAAAATTTGTGTCCAATGTGTATATGTTTCATTGCATTGATATTTTGCTTTACACATTATTGAAACTGGATTGGTCAGTTAACACTTAGTTTATTTACTGCTATTTGGTAAAGTCTAGAAAAGATAAATAGTATATCTTACCGAACAATTTATATTTGTTAAAGTTATTTATGGCATACGTCTTGATGGACTGAAAGATAACTAGAGGGTATTATATTTGAGAGAGAAAATTTTGGTTGGATTTATAGAATTATTTTGAAGGCCACTGATTCACNTTCCCCCCCCCCCCCCCCCCTCAGTTATTCTAACAATTGGTATCAGAGATTTGGTGCTTGGAAGGAAATTTTAAAGGGACTTAACCTAAAGATCACAAGATGAGTAAAAGAGATGTGCCTAAGTTGAACAAGGACATGAAATTTCCATCATGGCAAAGCAGGATAACACTTCATCTATCAGGTATTGTAAATGATGTTACACAACACTTGGATACTGAATATGTTGCACCTACTTGACCTCTGACTATTAAGCAATTAATAGAGAAACATGAACACAATTCTATGATGATAGAACTTGCTTCTTCACTAACTGATACTGAATTTGAAGATGTGAAATCATGCACCTCTGCAAAGAAAATGTGGGACAAACTCTAGCTAGTACATGGAGGAGACACCAATGTGCTGAGAGCTAAAGCTGAAAGCCTAAGAGGAAAGTTTGATGACCTAAGAATGAAAGGAGAGAACACCACTCAGTACAGTAGAAGAATCAAAGTTTTTAATTTTATTCATGGAGTAGGAGTACTTGAGGAAGAAACAGTTGTAAGTAAAATTATGAGAACCTTACGACCTATTTATGCTATTAGAGTATCTTCAATTCAAGAAATGAGAGCAGTAGCTAATAACAATGTTACTCTTGATAGTCTGATTGGTAGAATTATTTTATTTGAGATGAATAACTATGACAACAGTGTCTTACCTCCTATTGAGTCTGCATTCAAATCTTCTCTGAAAATAAGCAAATATAGTAACAAACACACTATGAGAAATGATAGTGAAAGCGATAGTGATGAACAAGAACTTGATGAAATTGAAGCACTAATGGCTAGGAGATTGCATAGAGGTAAAGGAAGATATAAAGGTTAATTACCATTGGTCTATTTTAATTGCAAAGAAATTGGAGATTTTTCTGCTAGATGCCCTAACAAGAGAAAGGATGAAAGAAACAATGACAGATCTTATGAAAAGAAGTATGATAGAAGTGATGACCGAGACTAAAGAAGAAATCAACACTCTGACAGAAGAGATAACCGGGATTACAAGACAGGTTTCTACATCGAGAACACCACAAAAAAATGGGATTGCTAAAAGGAGAAATAGATAAAAAAATTATTGTGCCAGAATACTGATGATTGAAAAGGGTATCACACAAACATTCTGGAGAGAAGCTATAAGTATTGTTGTCTATACACTGAACTGAGTTCAATTGAAGAAAGACACAAATAAGACACCTTATGAGCTATAGTATGGATACACACCAAATGTGAGTTTCTTTAGAATTTTTGGAAGTCAATGCTATATACTGAAAGATGATAGAAATGGGAAACTTGACTCTAAAAGTGATGAAGGAATATTTATAGGTTATTCTACTAAAAGCAAAGCTTATAAATGTCTGTACAAATCTTCTAACAAAATCATCGAGAGTGCAAATGTTAAAGTGGATGAATTTGCTAAGAAAAATGATGACGAAAGAAGAAAAGAACCTAAAGATTACAACAGATTTGTCTACATAGAAGAACTTGACATCTTACCTGAGTGACAGAACAGTGCAACCGAGCAACATGTTGCACACATCGAGAATCAGGAAAATGCTCACAATGTTGAACCGAGCGATGAAGATCAAAATGAAGATCAGAGATCTGAACCTATGCTTGCTAAATATGTCAGAAGACATCATCCACATGACCAAATTATTGGAGACAAAAGAGCAGGAATGAGAACAAGAAGTAAGTCTCATAATACTAGATGTTTGATTTGTGATTTTGAGCCTAAATTTGTTAATACTGCACTTGAGAATAAAGAATGGGCTAGTGCAATGAATGAAGAGATTGAACAGATTAAGAAGAATAAAACATGGACATTAGTACCTAGACTGCGTGACAAAAATGTCATTGGCACAAAATGGATATTCATAAATAAACTCAATGAGAATGGAGAAGTCACAAGAAACAAAGAAAGATTGGTATGCACAAGAAGAAGGTATTGATTATGGAAAAACCTTTGCACCCATTGCTAGACTAGGAGGAGTAAGAATTATACTTTCTTATGTTGCTTTTAAAAGATTCAAAGTATACCAAATGGATGTTAAATCTACATTTCAGAATAAAATACTAGAAGAGGAGGTATACATTGAACAGCCTGAAGGGTTTGTTGATCCTAACAAGAGGAACATGGTTTTTAAACTACACAAAGCCTTGTATGGATTGAAACAAGCACCGAGAGCATGGTATGAAAAACTTCACTCTTATCTCATTAATATTGGATTTATTAGAACAAGTGACAACAATAATTTGTTTTTGAAAGGAGATACTGATGATAAGACTTTGATTGCTGAGATATTTGTTGATGATATCATATTTGGAGGTAATGATATGCTATGCAAGTCATTTGCTCAAGAAATGAGCAAAGAATTTTAAATGTCAATGTTTGGAGAAATTAAATTTTTTCTTGGACTACAGATTCTACAACAGGATGAAGGCATCTACATCACACAATCCAAATACATCAAAGAATTTCTGAAGATATTCAAGATGGAGGACTCAAAACCAGTTGGAATACCTTTGGCAACTAGATGCAAATTGACAAAGGAAGACAAGACAACTGAGGTAAATCAAACCTTATACATATATATGATTGGTAAACTAATATATGTTGTACACACTAGACCTGATATAGCACATGTAGTTGGTATAGTTGCAAGATTCTCTGCTAATCCTAAGGAATCACACATGACTGTTGTTAAAAGAATTTTGAGATATCTGAAGAATACTGAAGACTATGGTTTGTGGTACAATAAAGAAGTCAAATTTGAGCTACAAGTTTACACTGATGTTGAATGGGCTGGAGACATAGATGGTAGAAAGAGCACTAAAGGAAGAGCATTCTTTATTGGTGAAAGACTTGTCACATGGATAAGTAAAAAGCAAGGATGCATATCTCAATCAACTGCAGAAGCAGACTATGTAGCTGCTGCTGCAAATTGCTCTAACATTGCATGGATCAAGAAATTACTAAAAGGTATGAATGAGGAAATTCTTGACCCAGTAATTATCTATTGTGATAATAGTAGTGCTATCAACATCTCAAAGAACCCTGTCATGCATGCTAAGACAAAACACATAGCTATTAAGTATCATTACTTGAGGGAACAAGTACAAGAGAAATATGTGATACTAGAATATGTACAATCTAAAGAATAACTAGCAGACATATTCACAAAACCATTTCCAAAAGATACATTTGAGTACCTGAGGAATAGACTAGGGGTTTGACCCTTGTCTACTGGTCACTAAGTTGACTAGGAGGCTACATCATCCTACACATTATCAGAAGATTAATCATGTTGATGCAAGCTGAGATATGGACTGCAATGACATATCAGTCCACTCAAGGGACAGAAAGCTTCAAAGGGAGAAAAATATTGTTGGCTACTACAGAGCTGAATATTTTTTTTGGCATTGCTGTCAAAGGGAGAGAAATATTCAATGAAATATACATCAAAGAGAAGAACATCGAAAGGGAGAGAATGATTCAAATAAATAACCATCCATCAAAGGGAGAGAATTGGAGAGAATTAACATTGCATATCTATCCAAAAAAGGGAGAAGAGATTCTACAAGAAAAGGAGAGACATAATTAGAAGACGGAATTGCTACACCTATCCATTGAAGAGAATGAAGAAAGGCAAAGCACACAGCAAAATCAAATCTAAGCTACAAGAGCTTACCAAGATTCAAATATTTAAATTGGTTATAGAATAATAAGTTTTGTATGTTATGGAATATCTTATACTGCATATTTCATAGTATGTTGCGAATAATGCCAAAGGGAGAGATTGATGAACAATAACTGATTGAATGTTTGAAGATGATAATTTGATGATCACCGAGATGCAAAAGTGAATACAAGATATTAAATCAGTTAATGTATTGTATTTTCATTGATGTCAACTTGATATGGTTTGATTATTCATACACATATCGGTCATAACCTTGAAGAACTAAAGAGACAAAGTTTATGTGGTCGGTAAAACTTAAAAGGTCAGTATACACTGAGTGACAGTGAACACCGATGGATAGTGAACCTTGATCAGTTCACAGTATTTACCGAGAGGGTTTATATTGAGCACTACAATAAACTAGAGCCAATAACCGAGAACAACTAGAGATAATGACTGAACAAAACTGAAGTTAAAGAACGAAAAAACTACTTAGCTGGTATAGCTTTATTTAGGGATAGATTGATTACTTTATTTTCAATGATCGGTTAAAATAAAGAAAGGAAAGATATTTAAAGCACTTTTTCTTCATAGTTATCAAAGAGAGATTTGTGGAATAAAACTAAAGCAGAGCTTCACAGGATAAAGCAAAGCATGGCGAGTTTTACGGATCAAGAAGTGATCTATGACAAAAACAAGGAGATTGAGAGGCTAATCATGTCTATATAAAGAGACAAGGAATTCATTATGAAGAGAGGAATGTTGAGTATATTCTGGTAAAGATAGAGTTCTTCATGAATATCTGATCATACAGGTTGAAGAAGAGAGCCAAGGAATTTTGTAGACACCGAGCAAAAAAGGATAGAGCATTCACCGAGCAGAAGAAAGAATGAAAGAAAAGGAATTGAAGTGTACATTGATCGTAGAGGTATTATTAGACTAACAATAGATATGAATATCTACAAGTTAAAGTTGTATTTTGAATAGATCATTTACTGTATCAATTTAACCATTGATTCAGAAAACCACTTAACCGAGTGGGATTTAACAGTCCTTATTGTATTTTGATACTCAAGAGTATCAAAAGGTTTTCTTTTTGACAGCATAGTGAGCGCTAGGTCAAAAGACAAACTATTAGTTTTAAATCCTCTAACAAGTTTGCACTTAACAGTGTGAATTTTAACCTTTAACAGGGTTGGCTCCTTCACTGAGCTCACTTTAGAAGAGTGAAAATGTTTTGGGTTACCGGTCCCAGGTGATTTTTCCCAATATTGGGTTTCCACATTAAAATATGTGTCAAATGTGTATATGTTTCATTGCATTGATATTTTTATTTACACATTATTGAAACTGGATTGGTTGGTTAACACTAAGTTTATTTACTGCTATTCAGTAAAGTCTAGAAAAGATAAACAATATATCTTACCAAGTAGGTTATATTTGTTAAAGTTATTTATGGCATACATCTTGATGGACTGAAAGATAACTAGAGGGTATATATTTGAGAGAAAAAAATTTGGTTGGATTTCTAGAATTATTTTTAAGGCCAAGGATTCACCCCCCCCCCNTTTAAGGCCAAGGATTCCCCCCCCCCCCCCCCTCTCAGTTATTCTAACAGCTAGATGGAAAATGAAATCCATAGGTGTGAACAATATCAAAAATAGAGTTTGCATGAGGAAATAGTGACCAAATTAGGGTTAAATAGGACCAAAATTAGGTCTCCACTCATACACTATTCTCTTCATCCCAATCCCAGATACCATTTGATGCCAACCCATGGGAAACCCATTCCCTCTCATGTATGATACCAATATCCCTACCAATACTCGCGTAGTAGTCCAAAGAACCCATCATATCCATCTTCTATCTCATGTCATCTAATTAATGAACTATAACTGATTAAATGTTTGAAGATGTTAAGTTGATGATCATGCAAGGCATTAAATCAGTTAATGCACTATATTGTCATTGATGTCAACTTGATATAATCTATATGGTCATGGACATACTGCTAAAGACTTCAAAGAACCAATGAATCAAAGGTTATGCTATCAGTAATGCATATAAGTCAAGTATTCACAAAGTGACTGTATACACCGATGGAGTGCACACTGACGGAGAGAGTAAAAGAGAAAAGTCACAGTGTTACCTGATGAGAAAAAGCACAACATTACCAACAAAAAAAGTCATAGTGTTTTCTGATGAGCAAAGAACAGTGTAACCCAACGGACAAAATTACAATGTTGCCCAATGGATGGACATCCCGAAGATAACTAAAGTCACACCGACAGAATAGTTAGTTGTCACCGATGACTAACTGGAGTATTGACCGACATAACAGAGAGTTCAGAAATGAAAAAATGCTTAGCTGTCAAGAGCTAAAAATATACTTAACTTATACTTATTATTGTTTTAATCGACAAAATAAAGTCGGAGATAAGTAAAGTATTTAAAGCTACTTTGTCCAGTTGGAAAGAAGATCTCTACAAGATTAAACTGGCGTTTTGCTTTAAATATAAGTGGCGAGAATTGTGGATCACGCCAAAGATCAAGAAAGCCAAGAAATGGTGAAATCATTTCTATTTAAGATACAATCTTACTCAATATGAATGGGGGAGTGACAAGAGAATAGATGTTGAAGAGATTATGAATGAGAAGAAAGTCTCCATTCAGACATGATCAAACAAGCTGAGGAAAGAGCTAAATTTTGCAGACACCGAGGAACAATGAGACAGCATCACAGAGCATAATAGTGTGGAGAAAAGGTATTGAATTAATGACATTGATCAGAAATGTAATGCACTTACAATAGATCTAAAAATCTGCAATTCTAGTTGTATATGTGAACAGATCACTTTACTGTTTCAGTTTAACCATTGAAGCATCAAGTCTCTTACCTGAGCAGGACTTAAAAGTATTTTGTAATTGAGATACATCCTAAGGAGTATCAAAAAGTTTGATCATGCAAAGTAGCATTGGATATGCCTGATACCTATTGATAGGCCAAGTGAGTGTTTGATCAAGGATGGTAGCATTAGATGCCAGATACTAAGTGACAAACTATTTATTTAAATCCTCTAACAAGGTCACACCTAGCATTAAATATTTGTAACCTTTAACAGGGTTGGATCTTAACTGAGCTCACTTCAGAAGAGTGAAAATTTGGGGTATCGGTCCCAGTGGTTTTTCCCTTAACAAGGTTTGAATGTTAAAAATCCATGTGTCATGTGTTAATGAGTCATTACTTTACCATTTTCATTTCACATAAGTAAATCTAGATTGATCGGTATTCACTAGTTATTTACTGTGTATCTGTAAATAGGAAGATTGCTTATCAGTAAACATATAGTAGAAGGTTTTACAAAGCATTCTAACAAGTAGCAATTTGATATAAGTATTTCAAGGCATTCATCTTATAGGACTAAAGATAACCAGAGGTATAATTTTGTGGTAATAAGTTTTGAAGGGTTGATTTAAGGATTAATTTTTTAGGCCACTAATTCCCCCCCCCCCTCCTCCCCCTCTCAGTTATTACTAACAATTGCTATAAGAGCTTGTGTGCTTAGAAAAGGAGTTTAACAGTTCAAGCTAAAGATCACAAGATGAACAGACGAGATGTGCCCAAATTGAACAAAGATAACTTTGCTTCATGACAAAGCATAATAAGACTCCACTTATTAGGTATTAGAAATGATGTTACTCAATACTTAGATAATAAATATGTGTTGCCCATAGGAGCACCCATAGTTGAACAAATGAGAGAGAAGCATGAGCACAACTGCATGATGATAGAGCTTGCTTCCTCACTCTTTGATGCTGAATTTGAAGATGTCAATGAAAGGAAACTAAGTGTGCGGAAAATAGTTCCCTACGCTAAACTCCCGAGAAGAGGATCATGCAAATTCAAATTTAACCCTTATCAATTATAGAATGATAATACAATAACATGCATACATAGAAAAATGAGAATGACACAATGATTTACCCTAAGGAAAACCTTTCGGTAAAAAACCCCAGCACTCCAAAACCTGCACAATGTATTAATCAAAACTATTGTTGTTTACAGTACACTTGCAATGCAAGTTCTTTCAGGAGATAATTGACGCTTGAAGACAAATCCGGCGGCATAACAACATTCCAACAATACACTAACTTCCCTCTATGATTTTCAACCCAGAAACGCTTGTATCATGCACTTCTCTTTTTAGGGAAACTTCCAAAGATAATCGTATTAGGGTTTAACCATTCTCCAGAAAAATAGAAACCCCAAAAATTGTAGAAGAGTGTACAATACTCAACATAATCAGTTGCCACATGTCTTGCATGTCTTCACCTGTCATCTAAAATTTCACAATTAGTTCTTATAAATATTAATAACCGTCATAGGAATCCATCATAACCATTTCAGTCATGATTACCTTACACATTATCCAAAGTGCCAACATTTGGAAAATAACCTCTATTCACCTAGACCAAGTTTGATCATCCTTGTCATCTTCCAAGTGGAGTGAAAACACAACATGTCCACTCAACTAAATGACAGAATGGATATCAAACTTAAATACATTATTTGCAAACAATTAAATACAAAACAAATAATATCAAATGTAAGGAAATATACAAGGTTGAGACACCTTATTCCTAAAATTATCCCACTTGTCGAACACCTTGTAAGAGCCAAAGGAAATAACAAGATTTAATTGCTATAGGCCGAGAGGACCGTAGAATCTAAACACCATCTGAACTTCTTTGTGCCCATAGGTTTTGTCAATGCATCTGCAACATTCTTTACTGTATCTACCTTCTCCAAACTTACCTTTCCATCCTCTACCATATCTCTCACAAAGTGAAACCGGACATCAATGTGCTTGGTGCTGGCATGGAAAGTTGGATTCTTTGCAAGGAAAATAGCACTCTGACTGTCGCAACAAATTGTAATCTATCCTGCATCAACACCAACATCCAAACATAGTCTCTTAAGCCAAATGGCTTCCTTACAAGCATGAGTAGCTGCTATGTACTCTTCTTCTGTCATGGACAAAGCAACCACAGGTTGTCTCTTAGTCATCCAACTGATGGCACCACCAAACATAGTGAGCACATAGGCACTAGTGGATCTCCTGCTGTCAATGTCACCTGCCCAATCTGAATCCACAAACACACAAATAAAAACTGAATGTGGAGCTCCATAAGAGTTACCATGATAGAATATGGAGTACTTTGATGTACCCTTCAAATATTTGAACACTCTCTTAACTGCATCCCAATTTACCCGTCCAGGTTTAGCCATAAACTGACTCAGGACTCCCACTGCTTGGGCAATGTCTGGTCTAGTACAGACCATGGCATACATAAGGCTGCCAACTGCACTCGCATAAGGTAATTTTCTCATGTCCTCCACCTCACTAGGATATTTTGGACAATCATACATAGATAAATTTGTTCCCATAGAAATAGTAACACACAATGATCTGCAATCTGCCATGCTAAACATGTCCAACACAGACTTCACATACTTACTCTGAATCAACCAAAGTTTTCTGTTAGATCTATCTCTATTGATTTCCATTCCCATAATATACCTAGATGCCCCTAGATATTTCATCTCAAACTATGCTGACAACTGAGACTTCAAATCAGAAATCATACCCATACCCTTCCCAATCAACAAAATATCATCAACATATAATGTAATAATAAGAAGGTGATCATTGTCAACTTTGAAATAAACACAATGATCTGA
Source organism: Thuja plicata (assembly GCA_018584345.1). Taxonomy (NCBI): domain Eukaryota; kingdom Viridiplantae; phylum Streptophyta; class Pinopsida; order Cupressales; family Cupressaceae; genus Thuja; species Thuja plicata. The sequence continues at coordinate 137,361 of MU227276.1, forward strand.
TTTCAATCTCAGAAAACCAATCGACAACACAAAGGCATCAAATTTAAGGTACCACATCCTAGGAGATCATTTCAAACCATACAAATACTTCTTTAATCTGCAAACCAAAGACTCTTTACCTTTTTGAATATAGTGCTCAAGCTGTGACATATAGATCTCTTCCTCCAAATCACCATGAAGGAAAGTTGTCTTCACATCCATATGTTCTACCTCTAAATCATATGATGCTGCTAGAGATAATATAAATCTAATGGATGTAAGCTTTGCAACAGGAGAGAATATCTCACCATAATCAATTCCCTCCACCTATGAATACCCCTTTGCAACCAATCTGGCCTTGTACCTCTCAACACTGCCATCTACACTAAATTTCTTCTTAAACACCCATTTGCTTCCAATAGGTTTCCATCTTTTAGGCAAAGGTACTAGGTCCCAAGTTTTGTTCTTCTCCAATGAACCCATCTCAGCATCCATGGCATTAATCTAGGAACCTGCATCTTCCATACCCATAGCTTCTTTCACAGATCTAGGCTCATCAATGTTTGTAATCTAGGCATAAGAACAACTGGAATCTAACATAGAAAATCCAAACCTCTCTGGCTGCTTTCTTTCTCTCATGGATCTCCTCAAGGGCTAAGGTTAAGGTTTTTCTACCTCTTCTTCTAAATTTTTAGAGCTTCTAGAGCTCTCCTCATCATCAGATCCATCATGGTCTCTCTATTCAATCTTCTCAGGGGTAGGAGGCAACTGAACAACATCTTCTTTCATTTCTTTTTCATCTTGCTATAGCACAATAGGAGAAGGTGTTAGCTCTCTAAAAATAACATTTCTTCTACACAACACCTTACCAATCACAGGATCCCAAAGCTTGTATCCTTTCACACCAACACTATAGCCAATGAAGATACATTTTATAGCCTTGTTTTCCAACTTAGATCTTCTCTCCTTAGGCACATGTGCATA
>MU227276.1:145892-158055 GCA_018584345.1 Thuja plicata
GGAAAGAACAACATGCTATTCTAATGGATCAAATAAGAAAACTTCCATGGAAATGAGTAACCAACCTTTCAATTGTGTTATGGAAAAATGAAACTTGAGAAGAGCCCAATTCCTTATCTTTCTCCTCTTTCCAAAACCCTAATTGTCTCTAAAATTAGAGAGTGGGTGAACACCCACTAAGTTTTCCAAATCCTCTAAAAAACTCCTAGAAGTGTACCCGAGACTTAGCAATTAATGAGACATGCCCTCTAGTCCTCTTGTCTACCCTCTTAAATCTGAGTTAGAAAGGAGTGTGGGTCAAGTCAATGCATGTGGCTCTCTTCTATTTTTTCCACTTTTGAAAGATAAGCATTTTGGTGAGCCATAATGGTGATATAGGTTTACTCTATAGGTAAAAACTATCCCTGACCCAAAGTACCCCCTTAGGGTTAACTAATTTTAGCCAAAAATATACTCTAGGGTCACTTTTGACCCTTCCAAAGTACCTCTAAAGTTCAAATTCGAGTTTCAACTTGATGTGATCCCTACAAGACATCTATATGCAAGTGGAATTAATATTGCATCCTATTAGGTTTGGTGATTCTTTCCCAAGCCCTAATTTGACATGTCATCATCCACATGGACAACACAAGTGTCAAGTGACACCAAGACATAATACACATCACATACACAATGGCATGTCCAAACAACAACATGAATAATAACTGATAACACATATTCAGATTACGTTTACAACAAGGCTCACATTACAACAAGGTTTCAATCCCTTATTGGATTAAACCTTGTCTTACTCAATTCACATGTGTTTAGCCCTAATTCTCTGAATAATTCCATGGTTCTCTTTCCTGCACACTAAACTCGAGCATCAGTAATCCAAGATAATAAAATCACATGCAATATATATATTTTCAATTTATAATTAGCAACACCAATCAATAGCAAGATTACATTCCTAATTGCAATTTTCATACAGAAAGGTTTAAAACATAAAATTTTCATAATCATCATGACATAACATCCATGAAATAATCAAGTCCAATCATGATTCGATCTTCTCATCAGTTCACTTATCTAAACATATATAATCAAAACAACCATCTGATCTAGGTCTAATCTATATCAAAATGAAATCCACACAATATAATTATCATCATAACATAGTATTTCGAGTCTCTGTCAGGATAATCAAAAAGTGTATCAATGTATCAACACATAAAGTATCAAAGTGAAATAGAGCAGTAAGACTGTGATGGGTCAGGGTGAGGCCTCACAGAAGGAACAGATACATTATTGATTGTGCAAGGAAACTGATGATAGAGAAAGGCATCACCCAAATCTTCTGGAGGAAAGGTATCAATACTGCTGTTTACACATTAAACAAAGTACAATTGAAGAAAGACACCAAGAAGACACCTTATGAGCTATGGTATGGTCACACACCCAATGTAAGTTACTTCAATATTTTTGACATTCAATGTTATATCTTAAAAGATGATAGAAATGGAAAGCTTGAATCCAAGATTGATGAAGGTATCTTTCTAGGGTATTGCACCAAGAGAAAGGATTATAAATGTCTCAATAAAGCCTCTAACAAAATTGTTGAAAGTGCAAATGTAAAGATAGATGAATTTGCAGAGAAGAATGAAAAGGAAAGCACACAAAAACTGTATCATCTTAAAATAGAAGCACTTCTATTTCGGTAGGTTTAGCACCCTCGTTTAGTACATTTTCATATTAGATTTGTATTTAGGATGCACATGCACTTTATTCTATATTTCTAGGTGAAATTAGGGTTAGGATCCTCCTTAATCACCCTTTCTATGATTCCATCTTCGGTAGAACCTATGAATTGGATCTCCTAAATATTCATCACACTTACTCTTTGGCCTTTGTGCCTCTATCTAACATCCTGGTGTGTTTTCTCACATCCCTGGGTCCCCGGTTGACCTAGGAATCCTACAGATTTCCCAAGGTGACCAGCCTTAAACCTCATTTCAGGGTTGAGGTCAACCCTGACCCTGACCTAGGTCAAGGTCAAGGTCAACCTTAACCTAGGTCAAGGTTGAGGTCATCCCTGACCTAAGTCAAGGTTGAGGTCAACCTTGACCCTGGTCAGGTGATGGTCCCCACTTTCAAATCTGGAGCCTATCGGGGTTCTAAAACTTAAAATTGGTCCCTGGGTCCGAATGCGGAAGTGTTTTCCCTAATATTCGGATTAATACATCCCCTCCTTGGTTGGTGATTATAATTGGACCATAATTCAATGTGAAATTTGAATTTGGGTTCCTTGCATTGCCCTAGGAGGTCTATATTGAGATCTCTATATAAACACTCTCTTTTGCCTTCATTTGGACATGATATGACATGGAGACATGACATGAAATAATCGTAATAGGATATGATGCAATTATGATTTTGACATGATTATGAGGCAATGAAGCAAGAGGATGATATATAAGGACAAGAAATTATGATGCATTAATACATTCAAGCACTTTTGTAGACAATCCATTGTGGAGCTTGTTTGGAGCAAGAGAGACATCTTCCTTCTAAATCCTTTTTCTTAGATCCACCATTTTCAACCTTCAAGCATTCAAAGGATATTATCATGGGGTAGTTATTACGGATTGTGAGTTTGGTAGGAGTAAATTAGCCTTGGGGGCTTGGTATGCTTTCTTTATCACATTCAAATCTATGCATTGCTTTCTCATTCTAAATTCATGTTAGGGTTTTTAATCTAGAGGATTAGATCTTGACATTACACATTCAAAGCTCTTTCTAGGAGAAACACACACATACATTCTACTATATTCGGCTATTCATGGAGGTGGAGATCACCAAAATAGGGGTTTGACTAAGGCAAAACCCTATATAGCCACCCTAAAACCCCTCTTTTTAGATATTTGTAGGTGTTGTTTCGGGAGTTACATGTTCAGGAACAGTGAAACAGAGTGCAGATCCAGATACCCTTTTTAGCAACCTTCCAGGATCTGAAAATAGAATTTTGATATGAGACTTTTTAGGTCAATTGTGACCTAGGGTGCAATCGGAAATTCTGGCAAATGGTGACATTGACTTGAGGGTGCAAATCAGAACTATCTCATAATAGAAAAAGATTTTTGGGTTTTGTTCATCTCTGCGTTTCCATTCCAGATCCGGTCTCATATTTTCCAGAAACTCAACATAGGCTTCAGAAAAAGGCATTTTCAGATCTTATATGATGTGAGGTTGGTATTTTACTCCATTAATCTTTGCTTTACAATTTCAATATCCATTATCAAAAAATCAAATACAATTAAATTTAAGGGGTTAAATTATGGCATTGGTCTCTTTTACATATGAAAATCTATTTTGCAAACTCTATCTTGGAGATCAACACCATCATTATTTTGTTCTTTACAACAACTAGAGGACTACAACAGGTTTTTTTACAATGAAGAACCTGAAACTCTACCCGATCAACAATGTATAGCTCCCGAGCAACAGATTATTGCACCTAAGCATCAAGCTACAAATACCAAAAATTAGGATATTGCGCAAGATGATGTACCAAGTGATGGAGATCAGAATGAAGAAAAAAATGATGATCAAGATGATAGACAAAGAACTAAACCTATACTTGCCAGATATGTTAGAAGGAACCATCCACAGAACCAGATCATTGGAGACAAGAAGGCTGGTATGAGAACCAGAAGTAAGTCTCTAAACACAAGATGTCTAATTTATGACTTTGAGCCAAAATCTGTCAATGTTGCACTTGATAATGATGAATGGATTAGTGCTATGAACGAAGAGATTGAGAAAATAGAGAAAAACAAGACATGTACACTTGTACCTAGACTAGATGACAAGAATGTCATCGCTACAAAATGGATATTCAAGAATAAACTAAATGAGAATGGAGAAGTCACCAGAAACAAAGCAAGACTAGCACGCAAGGGGTATGCACAAGAATAAGGGATTGAATATGGAGAGACTTTTGCACCCATTGCTATACTAGAAGGAGTAAGAATATTACTTGCTTATGTTGCATTTAAAGGCTTCAAGGTATACCAAATGGATGTCAAGTCTGCATTCCTAAATGGAATACTTGAGGAAGAGGTATACATTGAGCAACCATAAGGGTTTGTTGATCTAGACAAGAGGAACATGGTATGTAGACTACACAAAGCCTTGTATGGATTGAAACAAGCACCCCAAGCCTGGTATGAAAGACTTCTTTCCTATCTCATAAGTATTGGATTTGTAAGGACTAGTGAAAATAGTAATCTTTATTTGAAGGAATATACTGATGCTAACATTTTTATTGCTAAAATATTTGTTGATGACATCATATTTGGAGACAATGATATGCTATGCAAATCATTCGCAAATGAAATGAGCAAGGAGTTTGAGATTTCTATGTTTGGAGAGATCAAGTTCTTTCTTGGTCTGCAGATCATGCAACAAAATGAAGGTATTTTCATTACACAATCCAAATACATCAACGAAGTGTTGAAAATATTCAAAATGGAAGATTCCAAGCCAATTGGAACACCAATGGCAACTGGATGTAAGCTGACAAAGGAGGAGGGGTCAATAGAGGTAAATCAAACTTTGTACAGATCAATGATTGGAAAACTCATGTATGTTGTACATACTAGACCAGATATTGCACATGCAGTAGGAATAGTTGCAATATTTTCTGCTAATCCCAGAAAATCACATATGACTAATGTGAAGAGAACCCTAAGATATCTGAAGAATATTGAGGAATATGGCTTATGGTATAGAAGAGAAGGAAAATTTTAACTTAAGGTCTTTACCAATGTTGATTGGGCTGGAAACATTGATGACCAAAAGAGCACAACTGGAGGAGCATTCTTTATGGGTGACAGACTTGTCACATGAATCAGAAAGAAGCAAGGATACATCTCTCAATCTATTGCAAAAGCAGAGTATGTTGTTGCTGCTGCAAACTGCTCAAATATTTCATAGATCAAACAGTTGTTGGAAGGTATGCATATGAAAATTCTTGAACCAGTAATTATCTATTATGATAATACAAGTGCAATAAACATTTCCAGAATCCAATCATGCATGCTAAAACAAAGCATATTGCTATCAAGTATAATTATTTGAGAGAATAAGTTCAATCAAAGGAGGTGATACTTGAATATGTGCAATCAAAGGAACAATTAGCTGATATCTTCACCAAGCCACTGCCCAAGGATGCATTTGAGTACTCGAGAAAAAGACTAGGGGTCAGACCCTTGTCTACTAGTCAGTAAAATGACTAGAAGTTTGCATCAGCCTACATATTATCAGAATATCATTCATGTTGATACAAGCAAAAGAGATGGACTTCAAAGATAAATCTATACACAACAAGGTATTTATCTAGTCCGAGCACCAGAGTTGTTGTATTGCTGATGGATTGGGAAATTTAAGGAGTATATTATGGATAGAAAGGATTGTTTGACACTACTATCAAATATTTGTTTGGCATTGTTGTCAAAGGGAGAGATTATATCCATTATCACATCAGGGAGAGATTATATCCATCACATTATCCAAAGGGAGAGATGTAACCAGAAAGGGAGAGTACATACAAAGGGATAGATTACTGACAAGAGAGAAAAGAGACATCAAAAGAAAAGAGAACAGTCAAAGGAAGAGAGTTTGACATAGGAAGAGAACACATCACATTCGAAGAAGAAAGATTATACATCTATCCAATGAAGGGATTGAATAAAAAAAGAGAGCTGCAAGAATCAAATCTAAGCTCATATAAGCTTACCGAGGACCAGATATTTGTATCGATTATAGTACATAAGATTGGTAGTTTGATGAACTTCAACTGTTATATTTCATATTGTATTAGTGATAATATAGTGTGATAATGTAGTGTGTTTCCATCAATGCCAAAGGGAGATATTAATGAACTATAATTGATTAAATGTTTGAAGATGTTAAGGTGATGATCATGTAAGGCATTAAATCGGTTAATGTACTATATTGTCATTGATGTCAACTTGATATAATATGTATGGTCATGGACATACTGCTAAAGACTTCAAAGAACCAATGAATCAAAGGCTATGCTATCAGTAATGCATATAAGTAAAGTATTCACAAAGTGACTATATACACCGACAGAGTGCACACTGATGGACAGAGTAAAAGAGAAAAGTTGCAGTGTTACCTGACAAGCAAAAGCATAGCATTACCGATGAACAAAGTCACAATGTTTCCCGACAAGAAAAGCATAGTGTAACCTAATGGATAGAATTATAGTTTTTCCCAACGGACAGAGATCCCGAAGATAATTGAAGTCACACTGATGGAACAATCAGTTGTCACCAATGACTAACTAGAGTATTGTTCGACAGAACATAGAGTTTAGAAATGACAAAATGCTTAGCTGTCAAGAGGTAAAAATAGATTTAATTGATACTTATAATTGTTTTAATCGACAAAATAAAACTGGAGATAAGTAAAGGATTTAAAGCTACTTTGTCCAGTTGGCAAGAATATCTCTACGAGATTAAACTAGATTTTTGCTTTAAATCTAAGTGACGAGAATTGTAGATCACGCCAAAGATCAAGAAAGTCAAGAAATGGTGAAATCATGTCTATTTAAGAGACAAGCTTATTCAATATGAATGGGGGGAGTGAAAAGAGAATAGATGCTGAAGAGATTCTGAAGGAGAAGAAAGTCTTCATTCAGACATGATCAAACAAGCTGAGGAAAGAGCTAAATTCTGCAGACACCGATGAACAGTGAGACAACATCAAAGAGAAGAACAGTGTGGAGCAAAGGTATTTAATTAATGACATTGATCAGAAAGGTAATGCACTTACAATAGATCTAAAAATCTGCAATTCTAGTTATATATGTGAACAGATCACTTTATTATTTCAGTTTAACCATTGAAGCATCAAGTCTCTTAACTGAGCATGACTTAAAAGTCTTTTTTAATTGAGATACATCCCAAGGAGTATCAAAAAGTTTGATCATGAAAAGTAGCATTGGATATGCCTGATACCTATTGACAAGCCAAGTGAGTGTTTGATCAAGGATGGTAGCATTAGATGCCAGATACTAAGTGACAAACTATTTATTTAAATCCTCTAACAAGGTCACACCTAACAGTGTGTTTGTAACCTTTACTAGGGTTGGCTCTTAACCGAGCTCACTTCAGAAGACTGAAAATTTGGGGTACCGGTCCCAGTGGTTTTTCCCTTAACAGGGTTTCCACGTTAAAAATTCATGTGTCATGTATTCATGAGTCTTTACTTTACTGTTTTGCATTTCACATAAGTAAATCTGGATTGATCAGTATATACTACTTATTTACTATGTTTCAGTAAATAGGAAGACTGTTTATCGGTAAACATAAATTAGAAGGTTTTATAAAGCATTCTGACAAGTAGCAATTTGATATAAGTATTTCAAGGCATTCATCTTATAGGACTAAAGATAACCATAGGTATAATTTTGTGGTACTAAGTTTTGAAGAGTTGATTTAAGGATTAATTTTTGAGGCCACTGATTCACCCCCCCCCCCTCCCTCTGTTATTACTAACACTAATCTCATAGTCCCTAATCCCCAATTCAACCTTTGAACACTCAAATAGATCACATAAATCTCACACCCCTATCTATAGCTCATAGACTACTCTAACCTCACTGAGAGGTAACATTAGTATCCTCCATACATCCTTCAAATTCATTGTGCACTCTCTTGTCAATAAATGGAAAGATGAAGACTCCAAGTGTCATCTCTCATAAAGGGTGATAATAAATCCTCTATTTGCCCTAATCTTGAGCATAAAGGTAACATGAAACAATCATACGCTATCTAGATGGTCACTCTCAAACTGACTTAAGTGGTGTTTCTTTGCAAGTTTCACAGGATGATTCTCCTAGGTAATCAATACAGATTCTACTATCTAGAACAACAAGGATAAAATCCAAGTTAATAAACATGCACATGCTTATAAAGCCACACATCCATGAATTCCATTCATAGTTATCACATGTCAAAATCATAATGTTTAATCAAATACTAAATTAATAGCATGCAATTGCTTCATTTAATTTATACACTTGTGTCTAATCATTCCATGTCAATCATCATAAGTCATAACATGCATCTGTGTCAAATGCCTAATTGTGTCGCTTAACCCATGCACTTGTGTCGTGAAATTACTACAATTGCATTACAATACCTACAAATGTGCCTCGCTTATAAAATATGAACCTATTACATGCCAAGAAAATGTGTCAATTTGTCGGTGATTATGGTGAGTGTGACTAGCACTTGCATCGATTCATCTGTGTTGACTAAAAACAACAAATTGAAAAATGTGCTAAAATGAGAAATAAATGCATGAAATCAACAAGTACTTAATGTCAATTCTGTGCCCTTTAACCGAAGATATGTTCAAACCCTCTTGCCAAGATGATCCTCACTCTTGATTGCCTAGATGATCCTCGCTCTTGATGTTTGTCATCGCTCTCTAAATTCACTCGAAGACCTCTTCTTCTCCTTCAAATTTTATAAGCTCAATGTGCACAATGACTTTGAAAATGACCCTTTGGCCCTTTTCATAGTCCCCAACCATCCTCTGTGGACGTGCAACCCTTCCCATTTGTATTGGTTGTGTACAAATTCACCTTCTTTAGCCCATAACTTTTGTCATTCATATCCATTTTTTGATTCGTTCACTTTGTTAGAGTCCTGGTCACTTTGTCAACAAGTTGAGCTCTTATTTATATTTTCACTCAATTTTTTGACGGGGGCAACATATTACCTATTCACTACCACAATCTTGTTGGGGAATACTAGGGAAGGATTTTAGCTATTTATTCTTTCAAACAACCACTAAAGACATATTATCTGAAAAAGGTGCAAAATATAGACACCTAAAATTGTCTCATCTCCTCTACGTGTTGTTAATACTAATTGTGTCTTAATTAATTAAACGATCTTAGTTATTTAAATAATTTATGTCATTCTTCTAATTTAAATTCAAAATTGTCATTTCCCTCTATTTTTTATAATTGAATGATTTTAATTAATTTTTTATTTGGCATCCATTAATATTCCTTCAATATTCATCTAATTTTGTTTAATATTCCTCCAATTATTAATTAAATAATTTTTTATTTAATTGATTCCTTATCTCTAATTTTAATTAAATGAATTTTAATTATTTAATTAAATTAACTTTCTTCTTGTTCTTTTCATGATAATTAAATGATTACTTTAAATATTTAATTACTAATGATTCCTTCTATAATTAAATAAATGATTATTTTATTTAATTATTCTATTTTAACAATGCTAACTTAGTCTGCTAGTAATAAATAAATTATTTTATTTATTTATTCTCTCTCATGCACAATTAAATAATTATTTAATTACTTAATGCTAAATATTTTATTTTGTTCCATGCTTGTTAATGGGCCTCAAAGGGTTAAACCTCCTTATGAAGTGGTGGAGCAAGAATCATGGAAACCACCTGATTATGGGTGGATCAAAGTAAATTTTGATGGGGCTTCGAAGGGAAACCCTCACCCTTATGGAGTAGGTTTTGTGGTCCAGAATTGGAAGGGGATTATCTTGTTACTAGAGGCCAAATGTCTAAGAGAGGGGACTAACAATGAGGTTGAAGCCCAAGTGGCACTTATAACAATAAAAAAGGCATTGGAAATGAATATTAGTAAGCTTCATTTAGAAGGGGATTCTTTGATTATGTCAATGATATCATCAAAGGCGAATCTGCAGTCTTGTATTTACACAAATACATAAGGAAAATTAAAACCTTGCTAAATCTCTTTGAATAATTTAAAGTCTCGCATGTTAAGAGAGAAGCAAACGATGTGGTTGATTCAATGTCAAAGATTGGAGTTTCTATGAAGGACAAGAATAGGATGAAATTGTAGAATACTTTAGAGGGATAGAGGAAGGGGACTTGGATTCGGGGAGATGATAGTTAGAAGCGTAATACAGTAAGGGATATTTCCATGGTCGAACCCATATCATGGATGTTTTTAATTGAACTAAAGAATCTTAGGGAATTATTTCTTTACAAATTCAAAATGTTGAATGAAATTGGCCTTGAATGGGTGTGCATAAGATCAATGATTAAAGTTAATACACAGATTTGAATACTATAAAATGTGGAGGAGAGATTTGTTAGTAATAACTAAGAGGGGGGGTGAATCAGTGGCCTTAAAAATTAATCCTTAAATCAACCCTTAAAACTTATAACCACAAATTATGTCTCAATTTATCTTCTTTCCTACAAGATGAATGCCTTGAAATACTTATATCAATTTACTACTTGTCAGATTGCTTTGTAAATCTCTCTTCTGTATGATTACCGATAAGCAGTCATCTATTTACCGAAACACAGTAAATATGCAAAGTATACCGATCAATCCATAATTGCATATGTGAAATGTAAAATAGTAAAGAAATCAAACATAAACACATGACACATGGATTTTTAATGTGGAAACCCTGTTAGGGGAAAAACCACTAGGACCGGTACCCAAAATTTAAACTCTTCTAAAGTGAGCCCTGTTAAGAGTCAACCCTGTTAAAGGTTACAAACACACTGTTAGGTGTGATCTTGTTAGAGGATTTAAAAGATAGTTTTTACCTAGTATCTGGCATCTAATGCTACCATCCTTGATCAAACACTCACTTGGCTTGTCAATAGGTATCAGGCATATCCAATGCTACTTTTATGATCAAACCTTTTGATACTCCTTGGGATGTATCTCAATTGTAAAATACTTTTAAGTCCCACTCGGTTAAGAGAATTGATGCTTCAATGGTTAAACTAAAACACTAATGATCTGATCATACATACAACTCAATTGCATATTTTTAGATCTATTGTAAGTCCATTACCTCTCTGATCAATATAATCAATTTATTACCTTTACTCCACACTGTTATGCTCTATGATGTTGTCTCATTATTCGTCGGTGTCTGCAGAATCTAGTTCTTTCCTCATCTTGTTGATTAGAACTGAATGAAGACTTTCTTTTCCTTCAAATTTTCTTTAGCATCTTTCCTCTTCTCTTTTTCACCTCTCACACACCCCCATTCATAATGAATTGGGTTTGTCTCTATATAGACATGTTTTACCTTTTCTTTGCTTTCTTGATTCTTGGTGTGTTCCACAATTCTTGCCAATAGATTTAAAGCAAACTCTAGTCTTATCTCATAGAGATCTTCTTTCCAACTGGACAAATCAGCTTTAAATCAATTACTTATCTCCAAATTTATCTGGATGATTAAAACAATGATAAGTGTCCATTATTTCTATCTTTAGCTTCTTGACAACTAAGCATTTTGTCATTTTCTGACACTAGTACATTAGGCCTATATTTTCAACCAAACTTTTCGATGGCAGGCCAATTTGGCTTGTGAAACTCTTTTTTTTTGTTTATGCTCCCAAAAATGTCAAAATATCTACATCTATTAAGCTTAAGAAGAAATGTCAAAATATCGACAAACACGGGATTATATAGAGAAAAAAAAAAGAAAAGTGTTAAACACAATTTCATTTGTTGCGATTTCGTGTGCTGAAGTGCTTTTGGCGGGAGGAGGCGGGTTCGTGTGCTGTGATTTCGCACAATAGGTAAGGGCACTTAGCTGGAGGCATTTCCCACATTTAATTTTTGTTTTGAAAGCTCTTAGCTACAGGCATTTCCCTAAACTAGGGTTTTTTTAACTTCCTATGAGATCCTACAGCTCTCACACCAGCAAACGTCGATAATGTTGTTATCATTTTGAGCTGAGATGAACTTCAAATACGATACATTTCTTCACATATAGGTACGCATGAAGATTAAAACAAATTCAATCCTATTTTGCGCATACTTGGAATTTCTTTCCTACAACCATAATTTACATTATTAGAAAATACTCGTTTATTGAAACCCTAGGCAACTTATAGCCGTGAAGCTTTAGGGAAATCAAATCATTTGTTGCAAACAAATTTATTGATAAATAGAATGTATTTTGTTTGGTTGTGGAAAGGCTGATATTAGTGCATGACATCAAGTGTTACCAATGTACATTTGATGGTTGTATTCTACCTCCATTACTATTTTTTAATCTCCTAGAATCAGAATGCATGGGCCCCTTTGAGTTGT
>MU227276.1:158155-179360 GCA_018584345.1 Thuja plicata
AGCTGATCAATCGAAGAGGTGACCTCCAAAAGTAGGAATGAATGAGTGTCTATATAGTAGATGATCCATCTCACTGGAATGCATAGGTTCCTAGCCACTGCATCCGCCTAGTACATAGGAACAAAAACAGAATACGTAGATCACTCAACCAAACCAAGGAAGCAATAGAACCAATAGGTGAACCCCCCTATAATGCTAAACAGGGAGAGGGGTGACAGGAACACTAAAATGTAATGCCAGAAACATCTGCAGGAAGAAGAATCAGGAACACCAACAGTGCAACAAAAGTAGAAGCACAGGATAAAGGACGATGTCACAGACACACAGCATGGGCTAATGTCATGGAAGGTACGTTCACTTGACAAAGGTGGATGAGCACAAAAGGCAAAACACCATAACCCCCCATGGCACTTTATAACTGAGTGTGAGTACAAACAAACACAAGGTGCTTGAAATCCCAAATATGCAAAAGCAGGCACTTTATCTCAGTGCATTTACAGAAAAGAGAATGCTACAGAAGAGAAGCATACAATGCTCAGAAGTCAGAAAGAAGAGTGAGCCAGAAGAATAGAAGAAGAGATCCCAGGACCTGTAGAGCCCAAGTAATCCACCAGAGTATGAAAGAGAAAAACTTAGAGGAGAAAGAACCTAGAGCAAAATCTGGATAAAAGACCCTTGCAACTAAAAAACTCACTGAACCAGCTTTCTGACGATGTTTGGTTTGCCAAAAATAGAGTTCAAATGAGCAAGATATGGCTCCCGGAAAGCAAAACCAAACATCATACTTTGACAGAAAAAACATTGTCAAAATAGCAGAACCCAAAACCCCAACCTCCATCATCAGAAAGAGCTCAGAAAGAGATTTTCGACAATATAAAGAAGTCAGAAAAATACCTCTGTATGCTCCAAATAGAACAAAAACAGCGTCAGTAGGTCAAAAACCAAATGAACCGGAAGAAACCTCAGCCAAAAATGGTGAAGCCCGACTAAACTGGCGAAACCCTCCAAATCTGGACTGTCTCCAAAATTCCCACCAAATTTGGCAGAAAAAAGATATCATTTTTTTAATGAAAAATAATAATAAAAAACAACAATTATTTTTTTAAGAAAAAAAAACAATTAAAAAAATAGCAATTTTTTTTTGAAAAAAAACAATTAAAAAAACAACAATTATTTTTTTGAAAAAAAAATAATTAAAAAAATATGTAGATTTTTTTATATATAAAAAAACATGTTTTTTTTTTATTAAAAAAAAAACATTAAAAAAACTTTATATTTTTGTAAAAAATATTTTAAAAAATGGCAGTCATTTTCTCTCTCCTCCATGCACGAAAATGAGGCAGCAGAGAAATCGAGATGGCATAGAAACCGAGGTAGATTTTTGCCTTGAAAAATGTGCCAAGAGCTTTGAATGCAAAAATAGGGCCCAAATTTCAACTGTGTCCAAAATGGACAAACTTTATATGAAATTTTACTTTTCCAGGCCTTCTTGACGCAATGGTGAGGTCCGTTTGGGCCGAAAATGCATCAAAAAAAATTTCACCCATGGATTAAAGATAAAAAACTCAAGAAAGCTGAGATTTTCTCCTTTGAAAAACACGCTTTAAACACTCCAGAATAGGCAGCAGCAGAGGGGCTCTAATACCATGAAGGATCTGAGAAATACTGATCTGATTACACCCAAGAACAACTGCATGCAAAATACCTGTTATAGGAAGAAAGCATAAAGAAGGAAAAAGATGAAGAACTCAGAAGTTACTCAAAATGTGAGAGCAAAATTATAATCTGAATTAATGAACAATAATTACAAAGTTCAACCTTAAAAAGGTGAACAAAACCCTAAAAGGTAAAAGCTAGGATTGCACATTAATAATTAATAAAAGAATTAATTATTAATGCACCTAAGAGAAAGCTTAAGCAGTAAAGAGTAATAAAACAACTTAACTAATTAAATCAACATGATTTAATTAATAAGTGATTACTCTAACAATTCAGTCATTGAACATTCTCGAATTAGTGATACGAAGGGCAAATCGTTGATCTATAAAACTTGTATATTGGATCTATAGTGGACCCAACCACACAATAGATTACCATGAGTGGTCATGCTGACCCAGAAAGGATATGCGCACTAAGAAAAGCTCAGAAGGATATGAAGCATGTCACATACACATTAAACAAGAATCACTACATTGGGATAAGATGCCCATTGCACCTAAATGAACATGGCCATTTCTCCTCTAGCAATATTAATGTTGTGTGGTTATAAATGCAAAAGGTGAATACTAATCCCAAAAGCAAGAGTCTATACATATTTTATATATATATTTATACATATTTTATACGATAATATATAAAAAAAAATTTAAAAAATGGCACAGGCTGTCAAAATTTTGACACAAGGCACTTAGCATATCGATGTCGATGTTATACAATCGACGACATGATCAACCATTGTTCGTCGCACTTTTGACACATGACACTAAGCATATTGATGTCGATGCTATACAATCAACAACATGATCAACCATTGTGCGTCATAATTTTGACACACAACACTTAGCTTTTTGACGCCAATGCCATAGTCTCGACGCCTTCATCGAGCAGAGTTCATCGACATTTAGATTGATGTTGGTCGCCTCATTGGAAAGCGGGGTCCAGGCTAGACCAAACATTTCAATGCATCTTCCATCGATAAATCCACCCTATTGGTGTTGAAATACCGATGAAGGTTTAGTGTGATGTAAAATCGACACAAAAAAGACCGACGGCAGTAGTCGTCATTTTATAGACCAATTGCTGTCTAAATTGTGACAAATCATCATCAAAAATAGGGCTAAAATTTACTAGTGTGAACTCTTTGTTCTGTTGATCAACACTTCAGTTAGTCATCGGTGATAACTGACTATTTTGTTGGTGTGACTTCAGTTGTCATTGGGATCTTTGTCCTTGACTTTTTTGTCGGGCAACATTGAAATTCCTTCCGTCGGGTTACATTGTGTTTTGCTCGTCGGTCAACACTGTGACTCTTCTCATTGGTAATGTTGTGCTTTGTTTGTCAAGTAACACTGTGACTTTGTTCTTTTACTCTGACCATCAGTGTGCACTTCGTTGGTGTATACAGTCACTTAGTGAATACTTGACTTATATGCATTACTGATATCATAGTATTGATTCATGAGTTCTTTGAAGTCTTTGGCAGTATTTCTATGACCATACAGATTATATCAAGTTGACATCAATGACAATACAATACATTAACTGATTTAATGCCTTGTATGATCATCAACTTAACATCTTCAAACATTCAATCAGTTACATGTCATCAATCTCTCCCTTTGACATTGATGGCAACATACTACATTATCATACTATACTATTGCTAATACAATATGAAATATACAGTTTCATCAAGCTTTTCTACTGTAACTATTACAAATGTCTAGCTATCACTAAGCTCAAATAGATTTGATTTGATTCTTGCAGCTTTCTATGTGTCTTCAATCCCTTCACTAGATAGATGTAGAATCTTTCTCTCTCTGATGTGATGTGTTCTCCTTCTGTGTCAAACTCTCTCCCTTTGATTGTTCTCCTTTATTTTTACTTCTCTCTCTTTGGATACTTCGATGGATATGATCTCTACCTGAGATGATAATGGATATAATCTCTCCCTTTATCAGTATGATAATGAGATATCTCTCTCCCTTTGACAGCAATGCCAAACATATTTTCAAACAAATATTTTGACAGTGATGTCAAACGGATCCTTTCTATCCATAATATATTCCTTGAATTTCCCAATCCATCGGTAATAAATCTGGTGCTTGGAGTAGATAAATACCTTGCTGTGTATGGATGTATCATTAAAGTCCATCATTCTTTTCTTGCATCAAAATGAATGATATTCTGATAATATGTAGGCTGATGCAGCCTTCTAGTCATCTTAATGACTAGTAGACAAGGGTTTGACCCCTAGTCTCTTTCTCAAGAATTCAAATGCATCCTTGGGCAGTGGCTTGGTGAAGATATCGGCCAATTGTTCCTTTGATTGCACATACTCAAGTATCACCTTCTTTGCTTGAAATTGTTCTCTTAAATAATGATACTTGATGGCAATATGCTTTGTTTTAGCATGCATGACTGGATTCTTTGAAATTTTTATTGCACTGGTGTTGTCATAATATATAATTATTGGTTCTAGAATTTGCATATGCATACCTTCCAGTAATTGTTTGATCTATGCAATATTTGATCAGTTTGCAACAGCAGTAATATACTCTCCTTCTGTAGTAGACTGTTAGATGCATCCTTGTTTCTTGTTGATCCATGTGATAAGTCTGTCACCCATAAAGAATTCTCCTCCAATTGTGCTCTTCTGGTCATCAATATTTCCAGCCCAATAAGCGTCGGTAAAGACCTTTAGTTCAAATTTTCCTTGTCTTCTATACCATAATCCATATTCCTCGGTATTCTTTAGATATCTTAGAATTCTTTTCACAGTAGTCATACGTGATTCTCTGGGATTAGCAGAAAATCTAGCAACTATTCCTACTGCATGTGCAATGTCTGGTCTAGTATGTACAACATACATGAGTTTTCCAATCATTGATCTGTACAAAGTCTGATTTACCTCTGATGACTTGTCCTCCTTTCTTAGCTTACATCTAGTTTCCATCAGTGTTCCAACTGGTTTTGAATCTTCCATCTTGAATAATTTTAGTACTTTTTTGATGTACTTGGATTGTGTAATGAAAATACCTTCATCTTGTTGCATGATCTGTAGACCAAGAAAGAACTTGATCTCTCCAAACATAGACATCTCAAACTCTTTGCTCATTTCATTTGTAAATGATTTGCATAGCATATCATTGCCTCCGAATATGATGTCATCAACAAATATTTCAGCAATCAAAATGTTAGCATCAGTATCTTCCTTCAAATAAAGATTACCATTTTCACTAGTCCTTACAAATCCAATACTTATGAGATAGGAATGAAGTCTTTCATACCAGGCTCCAGGTGCTTGTTTCAATCCATACAAGGATTTGTGTAGCCTAGATACCATGTTCCTCTTGTCTGGATCAACAAACCCTTCTGGTTGCTCAATGTATACCTCTTCCTCAAGTATTTTATTTAGGAATGCAGATTTTACATCCATTTGGTATACCTTAAAGCCTTTATATGCAACATAAGCAAGCAATTTTCTCACTCCTTCTAGCCTAGCAATGGGTGCAAAGGTTTCTCCATAGTCAATCCCTTCTTCTTGTGCATACCCCTTGCATACTAGTCTTGCTTTGTTTCTGGTGAATTCTCCATTCTCATTTAGTTTATTCCTGAATATCCATTTTGTATCGATGACATTCTTGTCATCTAGTCTCGATACAAGTGTCCATGTCTTTTTTTCTCTATATGTTCAATCTCTTCATTCATAGTACTTATCCATTCATCATTATCTAGTGCAGCATTGACAGATTTGGGCTCATAATCACAAATAAGACATCTTGTATTTAGAGACTTACTTCTAGATCTCATACCAGCTTTCTTATCTCCAATGATCTGATTCTATGGATGGTTCCTTCTGACATATCTGGCAAGTATAGGTTCATCTCTTTGTCTATCAGCTTGATCATCATTTTTTCCTTCATTCTGTTCTCCATCACTTTGTGCATCATTTTGAGAAATATCCTGCTCGTCGGTATTTGTAGCCTGATGCTTGGGTGCAATGATCTGTTGCTCGGGAGCTCTACATTGCTGGTCAAGTAGAGTGTCAGGTTCCTCATTTTAGGAAAACCTATTGTAGTCCTCTAGTTCTTTAGTGCTTTTCTTTTATTCTTCTCTGCAAATTCATCTATCTTTATATTTGCACTTTCAATAATTTTGTTATAGGCCTTATTTAGACATTTATAAGCCTTTCTCTTGGTGGAATACCCTAGAAATATTCCTCATCACTCTTGGAGTCAATTTTTTCCATTTCTATCATCTTTTAAGATATAACATTGACTACCAAAAATTTTGAAATAACTTGCATTGGGTGTGTATCCATACCAAAGCTCATAAGGTGTCTTCTTGGTGTCTTTCTTCAATTGTACTCTATTCACTGTGTAAACAATAGTACTGACAGCTTCTCTCCAAAAGATTTGGGTGATGCCTTTCTCTATCATCTATGTCCTTGCACAATCAACTATGGATATGTTCCTTCTTTCAATAATTCCATTTTGTCATGTTGTTCTTGGTGCAGAGACATGTCTCTTGATTCCATGCTCATTACAAAAGTTAGTGAATTCATCTGAAATAAATTCCCCTCCTCTATCTGATCTTAAGCATTTTAACTCCTAACCACTTTGCTTTTCTACCATTGCTTTGTACCATTTAAACATCTTGAAAGATTCTGATTCATCTTTTAGAAACATAACTGTCATCATTCTAGAAATGTCATCAACAAAGAGAATAAAATATCTATCTCCATAATAAATCTTTGTCCTCATTGGTCCACATAAATCAGTATGGACTAATTCTAGAATTGCATCAGATGTATGGGTTTTGTTTTTGAAACTAGACTTTGTCATCTTACCTTTTTTACAATTCTTACACATGATATTGTCGTGCTTTCTCATCGTCGGTAAGCCTCTTACATTTCTCTTTTTGCTTATCTTTATCATGTTGTCAAAGTTCACATGACACAATCTTTTGTGCCACAAGCATATGTCTTGGTTTGTAGCAATCAAAAAAGTGGTGTCAGTATCATTCAGATAGAATAAGTTACCTTTTGTCTGCTCACCGGTACCAATCAGATTTCTTGATTTATTGAAGATTTTTGCCTTCTTATTTTCAAATGCTACTTTGTGACCTAAATTATTCAACTAAGAAACACTCAATAGATTATAATTCAATCCATTTACCCAATAAGCATTTTCACATTTTATCTGGTTATTCAACATTATGGACAAGGTGTGTCATTACCTATTCTTACTGAACCACCTTTATAGTATTCAAAAGTCTCAAAATTTTGCTTATCACTGGTCATATGGTGAGTGCAGCCACTATCTATGATCTAGAGATCATTTTTACTAACTTTATATATGAGTGCAGTTTCCACATACCTTTCTTCATCATCATCTGAATCATCTTTCACTGCCACAAACACCATCTCGATGTCTTCATCAAATTCAATGTCAGTATCTTAATCTTTGCATTTAGCTAGGTAGTTGGCCTTCTTTCCTTTGTCCTTGTAGTCTCGGGTATCTCTTCTTTCTGATTATCGGTAGATTCTGTAATCACCTCTGTCAAACTTCTTCTCAAATGTTCTGTCATTACTTATGTCATCTTTTCTTTTGTTTGTACATCTTGCAGAAAAGTGTCCAATCTCTTTACAATTAAAACAAACAAGTGGTAATTTACCTTTGTATTTACCTTTGCCTCTCTGCATTCTTCTAGCCATAAGTGCTTCAATTTCATCAAGATCTTCTTCTTCACTTTCACTATCACTATCTTTTCTCATAGTGGTTTTATGACTTGATTTACTTATTCTCATAGAAGTTTTGAATGCAGACTCTATATTTGGTAAGACACTATTGTCAAAATTGTTCATCTCAAATGAAATCAGTCTTCCAATTAAACTGTCTAGAGTAACATTGCTATTTTCTACTGCTCTCATTTCTTGAATGGCAGATACTCTAATAGCATAAGTAGGCAGTAAGGTTCTTATAATTTTACTTACCACTGTATATTCTTCTATTACACCTCCAACTCCTCAGATAGCATTGACTACCTCTTTGATTCTTGTGTTGTACTGTGTGATGTTTTCACCTTCTTTCATTTTGAGATCATCAAAATTTCCTCTAAGGCTTTTTGCCTTGGCTCTCAGAAGATTCTTGTCACCACCATGTACAAGCATCAATTTGTCCCACATCTGCTTTGCAGTCTTGCAGGTTTTGACATCTTCAAATTTAGCATCAAAGAGTGAGGAAGAAAGATCTATCATCATGCAGTTGTGCTCATGCTTCTCTCTCAATTGTTTAACTGTTGGTGCTCCTGTAGGCAACACATATTCAGTATCTAAGTATTGAATAACATCATTACCAATACCTTATAAGTGGAGTCTTATTCTGCTCTGCCATGAAGCAAAATTATCTTTGTTCAACTTGGGCACATCTCGTCTGTTCATCTTGTGATCTTTAACTTAGGTATTGAAACCTTCCTTTTAAGTACACAAGCTCTGATACCAATTGTTAGTAATAACTAAGATGGGGGATGAATCAGTGGCCTTAACAATTAATCCTTAAATCAACCCTTAAAACTTATAACCACAAATTATGTCTCAAGTTATCTTCTGTCCTACAAGATGAATGCCTTGAAATACTTATATCAATTTACTACTTTTCGGATTGCTTTATAAATCTCTCTTCTATATGATTACCGATAAGTAGTCATCTATTTACCAAAACACAGTAAATATGCAGAGTATACCGATCAATCCAGAATTGCATATGTGAAATGTAAAACAGTAAAGTAATCAAACATAAACACATGACACATGGATTTTTAACGTGGAAACCCTATTAGGGGAAAAACCACTCAG
This sequence comes from Thuja plicata, assembly GCA_018584345.1. NCBI lineage: Eukaryota > Viridiplantae > Streptophyta > Pinopsida > Cupressales > Cupressaceae > Thuja > Thuja plicata. Next base: position 166,734 of record MU227276.1, read on the forward strand.
ACTGATACCCCAAATTTTCACTCTTCTAAAGTGAGCCCTATTAAGAGCCAACCTTGTTAAAGGTTACAAAGACATTGTTAGGTTAGAGGATTTAAAAGATAGTTTGTCACCTAGTATCTGGCATATAATGCTACCATCCTTGATCAAACACTCACTTGGTCTGTCAATAGGTATCGAGCATATCCAATGCTACTTTCATGATCAAACCTTTTGATACTCCTTGCGATGTATCTCAATTGTAAAATACTTTTAAGTCCTGCTTGGTTAAGAGACTTGATGCTTCAATGGTTAAACTGAAACACTAATGATCTATTCATACATACAACTCAATTGCAAATTTTTAGATCTATTATAAGTCCATTACCTCTCTGATCAATATAATCAATTTATTACCTTTGCTCCACACTGTTCTACTTTATGATGTTGTCTCATTGTTCGTTGGTGTCTGCAGAATCTAGCTCTTTCCTCAGTTTGTTGATCAGGACTAAATGAAGACTTTCTTCTCCTTCAAATTTTCTTTAGCATCTTTTCTCTTCTTTTTTTCACCTCTCACACACCCCCATTCGTAATGAATTGGGTTTGTCTCTATATAGACATGTTTTACCTTTTCTTTTCTTTCTTGATTCTTGGTGTGTTCCATAATTCTTGCCAATAGAGTTAAAGCAAACTCTAGTCTTATCTCATAGAGATCTTCTTTCCAACTAGACAAATCAGCTTTAAATCAATTACTTATCTTTGGCTTTATCTAGATGATTAAAACAATGATAAGTGTTCATTAATTCTATCTTTAGCTTCTTGACAGCTAAGCATTTTGTTGTTTTCTGAACTCTCTTTTATGTTTGTCAAAACTTCAGTTAGTCATCGATGTGACTTCAGTTTTCATTGGGATCTCCATCCTTGACTTTTTCGTCAGGCAACACTGAAATTCTTTTCGTCGAGTTACATTGTGTTTTGTTCATCAATCAACACTGTGACTCTACTCATCGGTAATGTTGTGCTTTTGCTCGTTGGGTAACACCGCAACTTTGTTCTTTTACTTTGACCATCGGTGTGCACTCCATCGGTGTATACAGTCACTTAGTGAATACTTGACTTATATGCATTACTGATAGCATAGTATTGATTCATGAGTTCTTGAAGTCTTTGGCAGTATTTCCATGACCATACAGATTATATCAAGTTGACATCAATGAAAATACAATACATTAATTGATTTAATGTCTTGTATGATCATCAACTTAACATCTTCAAACATTCAATCAATTACATGTCATCAAGATTAAAATTGATCCCATCATAATTTGAAATGATAGAGAGGAGATGAATCATTAAATGGAGGAGGTTGTTAGGCAAAAGATTCCAGAATAGGTGAGGCAACATGTGGGAGTTTAAAGGCGTTGATATATGTTCTTTGATCCATTGCAAGCAAGTCTTTTAAACAAACAATAAAATTGCAAAGTAGAGGTAGAGTACCATGGAGGCCAATTTCTCGCTTGACACCGTCAGTCAAGTCTGGACGTTTAAGGGAGAGGCAACACTAAGAAGATTGAGAGGGATCTTTACCATCAACAGCCCAAGATTCTGGCAATGCATTGACAAAATTCTTGGTGAAGAGTTCATTACAACATAATATAAATACAGAACTAATGTGGACATATCTTCTTTTTTATCTTGGACACTGCAACTTGGCTCGAGAGCCAAGGCATTAAAGATGATGAAAAAATGTGTGAATCCATAGTGGTGCGGGGGCATGCTAAAGATTATTGGACTAGAAGAACCAAGGGTAGGGTTAAGGGCAAATGAAGGCCTATGGAGAGAAATGGAAGGTTCAAAAAAGTATTTCAAACCATTCTTGGTTTGGAGTATGAGCACACACAAGGAGATTAGGATTGTAGACCTGGTGGGAGGCTAGGAAATATTGAAAGAGGTGCTTTTAGTGTTAGAGAAAGGACATGTAAAGATGTTGGAGATGAAACCCAAAGTGAAGAAATAAAAGAAGCCTCAAATCCAATAGGAAAAACCAAAAGGAAAGCGAGGAAGGAAATAAACAAAGGCGAGGTTGGACACGAAAGGAGGGTGTTTCACCCTAGAGAAAGCCAAGAAAAAACTGGCAAGGAAAATGCTGAGAAAGCACTAATGTGTCTTGTCTTAGTGGTTTGATGTGGGTTTGGATTTTGAATATAGGGTCAGCAGTTCTCAGTTCGTTGAATTGTTAATGTTAATCAAGGATGAATGAGTCTTTTTGTAAAAAACATTAGATCCTCGAGAGATGGTTAATCATGCCTAGTATTTTTTTTCTTTGAATTGATGTAGGAGAAGGTAACTCCAGTAATGGTGTTGTCCCCAATTTTGCAGTATGGACTTGTATTTGGAAATGACATCTAGCAGGGTCGAGGTAGTAACAGGGTGGTTAGATTAGAAAGTTTGGCAGTATATGTCAATAGGATAGATGATCAAAGACATTATCTAAATAGTAGTAGTGATTTAAATCTCTTTTAATGTAAATAAAAATAAAATATATTCTTTTGTTCCACCCCTCTAACTCACTGAGTAACAGTTCATCTTTTCAATCAAGTTAGTCTTCTAAGTCATATGATCAGTTACATATCCAGTCTTCAATCATACAGCCAGTTGTCAGTTAATCAACCAATTAATCTATTTAGTCAGTCTAGCCATGTAGCCAGTCAACTATCAGTTAGTCTGAGTAATCTATCTAATCAGTCTTGTCACAATCAATCTTTCTCATCTATCATCAGTCAGTACCCCTTAATCTAAACCGTCCATTGAAATCCATAAATCTATAAAATAAAGGTGATTCCTCATTGTTTTCTAACCATAATTCTCATATCTTTTTGTTATCATATCAAGGAGAAAATCAAAGAGCTCACAAAGAAGAGAGAGAGAGAGAGAGAGAGAGAGAGAGAGAGAGAGAGAGAGAGAGAGAGAGAGAGAGAGAGAGNACAAAGAAGAGAGAGAGAGAGAGAGAGAGAGAGAGAGAGAGAGAGAGAGAGAGAGAGAGAGAGAGAGAGAGTAATTTTGGTGATATCTTTACATTTGCATTATTTGAATTATGTTAAGATGCATATATCATATTTGCTTTCTTTCTTGAATGAGATAAAAAAAACTATGCATAGAATAGGATCTTTTGTGGTTAGATCCTCTAATCTCTTTTGTAGGTATTATATGTTAATCCTGATTTTCCCTCATTACATATGGGTTGTTAAAAAAAATAGTTTTTCATAAGAAATAAAAAACAACAATTTGTAAATTAAAAAGTTAGATTTAAAATCCATGTCATTTTAACATTGTAGAATGTCTAATTAATATGGAGAGGGGTGGAAATTAAATATATTAGTTCAAAAGCAATGGAGATTAGGTATGTTAATTACTACTCTTTACAAAAATAAAAAATAATATTTGAAAATATATATGTGTGTGTGTGTAGTAATGTTACTACTCTAAAAAAATAGAAAATAAAATATATTTTTTAAAATATTAATTTACCACAAGTAGAAGACCATTGTCTATATAGCACCCAAACTGCCTCATTTACTGTAATTTTTTTAATTCGTTAAAAAATATTATGTTCGTTGTATTTCAATTTTTAATTAATTAATTAATAATAAGCACCAATGGTACATTTTGGGTGTTGTGTAGATTTTTCTACGTAGAAGAAGACAATATTTGAATCCCATTTCGATTAACGTTCCTACAACGAAGGCAACAAGTAAAAAGGGGGTTTTCGGTCGAAATAGTTCCAGCTGAAACCATTCTGATCGAAACCCCATGACTATATATAAGTCAAATATGTTAGATGAAAAAGAAATTGGTAAGTATTTATTCATGGGGTTTTGGTCAGAATCAGTTCGTCTAGAACCGTTTCGGCCGAAATGTCATAGGTGGCACTGGCATCTTAAGTGGCAGCCACATCACCATATCCCTTGAAAACTAGAACTTCTCGCTTCTGCAAAAATTTCTCTTTCAAAATTTAATTTATTCAATAAACTAAAAATACCCTTTTATAGAGCTCGAAGTTAAGAATTTGTTCATATAATTTTTATAATGTTTAAATTAGATTTACTATATTTTAATTAAAAAATATTTAAAGTAGGTATACTAATAATAGAGAAGAGGGTGATTTGTAAAAAAAAATAAAAAATATTGAATTGTGTATATATATATATATATATATATATATATATATATATATATATGAACTACAACTGATTGTATGTTTGAAGTCATTTGTTGATAATCAAACTGAGTTACAGATATGATGATTGACATTATCAATTGATGTATTGTCATTGATGTCAACTTGTTTGAGTTTCAATATGGTAACAAACATATGTTATGTATTGAAGATCTAGAACAAGCAAAGTTTATGTGGTCAAAAAATGAAGAGTTATGTATAAACCGAGAGACAGTGAACAACGAGTAAACACAGTGTATACCGAGCATAGTGTTAATTGAGCTAGGGATCGACGACACAAGACGTTTAATACTAAGACCAAGAAGTTAATTTACATCAAGGTCGACTAGAATGCTGAATTGTAAAATTGTTAATTCTGAGGTAAAAGATAAAGATTGTTATTTTGATCAAACAGTTATTAAAATTCAAGGAAGATAAGATGACAAAGATTGAAACATGTTTCTAACACAACTGCCGAGGATGGTTTGAGCAGAAAAATGAACGATGGAGATTAAGCGGCTAAATCTGAAGGATGAAAAGTAAATGAGCTATGATGTCTATATAAGAGACAAGAGATTCATTATGGATCATGATGCTATCATGCAAGCATACATGTGAACTTATGCATGACTGATCAAACTGGTTAAAGACAAAACCGAGCATTTATGCAAACATTACCGAGCGACAGAGGAAAGAGCATTACCGAGCAGAACAAGTATGAAGTATGAGATGAACTGAAGAAGAAAAAATTGATCAGAGGTATTATGTACTTAGCATAGATCTTAACATTTGAAAAATACAGTTGTAATTGAATCAAATCATTACTATATCAGTTTAACCATTGCTACAGATAAATCTCTTAACCGAGTAGGATAGTGAAAGTCCTTATTATGACATTCAGAGAATGTTGAGTGTTTTCTTGTTGACCCCATAGTGAATGTATGGTCAAGAGAGAATTGTTAGTTTTAAATCCTCTAACCAGGTCACATTTAGCAGTGTGCATTGTAACCTTTAACAAGGTGGCTCTTCACCGAGCTGACTTCAGAAGAGTGAAATATTTTGGGTTATCGATCCCAGGTGGTTTTTCCCTTAGCAGGGTTTCCACGTTAAAAATCTATGTGTCAATGTGCATGAATTTTTTGGATTGTTATTTTACTTTACACTTTACTTTATTGACCTAGATTGGTAATCACAATATTAATCTACTGATACTCGGTAGACAACTTAACAGTAAGTTTTGGAATCACAGTTTATATTTCACCAAACTGAGTTTTATATTTGAAATTGTTTTTGTATACATTTGGATTAATTTGGGACTGTAGGATAATTTTGAGGGCTAACTAATTTTAACTAATTCACCTCNCCCCCCCCCCCCCCCGCCCCGCCTCTTAGTTATACTAATAATTGGTATCAGGGCCTACAGTGCTTAGAAAGAAATTTTTGAAGGACTTAAGCTAAAGATCAAGATGTATAAGAGAGACGCACCAAAGTTGAACAAAGATAACTTCTCAGCATGGAAAAGCATAATGAGACTATACCTATTAGGGATTGGAGATGACATTGCAAATTACCTAGATAATGTATTCATATTACCTACTAGATCTTTGACCATTAGTCAGATGAAAGAAAAATGTGAACACAATCTTATAATGCTAGAGATTGCTTCTTCACTCATAGATGCTGAATTTGAGGATATAAAGACATGTACAACTTTGAATCAGATGTGGGAAAATCTTACATTAGTGTATGAAGGTGATGCAAATGTAGTGAGAGCTAAAGCTGAAAGTCTTCAAGGAAATTTTGATGACATGAGAATGAAAGAAGGAGAGAACATAACACAGTACACTAACCGACTCAAGGAAGTGGTGAATGCTATTAGAGGATCTGGTGGAACCACTGATGAAGACACAATTGTGAGTAAGATTATTAGAACTCTATTGCCTATTTATTCTATAAGAATCTCTGTAATTCATGAAATGAGAGCTGCACCTAAAAATAACATTATTGTTTATAGTCTTATTGGAAGATTGTTTTCTTTTGAGATGAATAATTTTGACAACAGTATTGTACCATCTATGGAATCTGCATTTATGTCTGCTCTGAAAATTGGCAAATCTAGTAGCAAACACTTGATTAGAAATAACAGTGATAGTGATAGTGATGACAAGGAACTTGATGAACTTGAAGCTTTAATGGTTAGAATATTACACAAAGGTAAAGTAAGATATAAAGGTAAACTACCTTTGATACGTTTTAAATTTAGAGAGATTGGCCATTTTGCTGCAAGATGCCCTAATAGAAAGAATGATGATAGAAATGATAGATCTAATGATAGAGATTACAGAAGTAACTGAGAGTATGACAGGAGAGATAACTGAGATTACAAAGATAAAGGCAATAAGGCTTGCTACATTTCTGAAGATAGAGACAATGATACTAGTTCATATATTGATGAAGATATTGAGATAGTGTTCGTAGCTTTGCAAGTAATTGAAATGAAGATGAAAGGTATGTAGAAACAACACTTATCTCTAAAGTAAGTAAACATGACATTTGGGTTATTGATAGTGGTTGTACACATCACATGACTGGAGATAAAGGAAATTTTGAATTTATCGAACATTATGATGGAGGATCTGTTAGAATGGGAAATGATACACCTTGTCAAGTAAAAGGAAAATTGATTGACAATGGTGAACAATCTAAAGGTAACCTATTTTATCTTGACACGGCTAAAACTACTTGCATACTGACAAAGAATGAAGATATATGGTTATGGCATAAAATACTTTGTCATGTAAATTTTGACAACATGGTTAAGATTAGTAGGAAAAGAAAGTTAGAGGCTTACCGAGCTTAACCAAACCAGACCATGTACTGTGCAAAAATTGTCAAAATGGAAAGATGTCAAAATCTAGTTTCAAGAGAAAGAATTTTTCATCTAATGATATTTCGGAGTTAGTTCATACAGACCTATGTGGACCAATGAGAACACAGATCTATTATGGGGATGGATATTTTGTTTTATTTTTTAATGACTACTCTAGAATGATGATTGTCATGTTCCTAAAAGAAAAATATGAAGCATTCAAGATGTTTAAATGGTATAAGGATAAAGTGGAAAAATAAACTGGTAGAGATATGAAGTGTTTGAGATCTAATAGAGGAGGTGAATCTATTTCTGATGAGTTCACTAACTTTTGTAATGATTATGGAATTAAGAGAGGTTTTTGCACCGAGGATACCACAACATAATGAAATTGCTGAAAGGAGAAACAAATCAATTGTAGATTGTGCCAGAACATTGATGATTGAGAAAGGAGTTGCATAAATATACTAGAGATAAGTTTTTAGCACTGCTATATACACACTGAACCGAGTACAATTGAAGAAAGACACAAACAAAACATCTTATGAGCTATGGTATGGGTGTAACACCCCAAAATTGGCACCTAATAACCTAATCAATTTTGGTGCATTTTCTCATCTTCGAAGTCCTATTTTACTAGGCAAATTCTTCTCCTAATTGACTTTAATTGACTAAGTTTCAAATGCAGAAAACCCAAATTTGCATAAATCCAACATTACAATTAAATTCCTAAATCTTAAATGATTATTAGCTAAAACCCCTATGATTAATTGATTTAATCCTAAAGTCCTAAAGTACTTTTAATTAAATCAAATACACCCTCTTTGGCTAATATACATAAAAGGAATTGAAGGGTTATTTTATTAATTGAATGAATTATCCTCAAAAGGGATTTCCATAATTCCATACGAAAAGACACTTATGTGTCAATAATTCATTCTTTTATTTTTAATTAACCTTGCATATTTGTCTCAAATGGAGAATGAAGAGAAAACCATTTCTTTTCAAGAAGCTCTTCGTCCTCTCTCTTCGGTTTTCTATAAATGAGACCTCTTTTCTTCATTGAGAAGATCCTTGGTTTTTGAGCATCATAACTATAGTCAATTTTAGTTTCAATTTCATGCTTTTAGCTCATCTTTTGCATAATTAGTATAATTTCATTTGGAATTGAACATTGTTTAGCTTTCACTTATGCTCTACTTATAAGGCTAACAATTCAATCTTGTATTTTCAAAGCTTTCTAGATTCATTTGCAAGTTCAATTCTAGCTTAAAAGCATTTCTTTTATATCTTAATCATGTCTCAATTCACAAAATAGCAGCACTTTTGCTCATATAGATGCATATTTTCTCACAATTGATGGCTATTTCTCACACACTCACACTATGAAATCCTCCGTATTAGAGATGTTCAGGTTGTTGGCTCTCGTTCTGAGGGTAAATTGCAGCAATCACTCCTAATTAGGAGGCAACAGGTCGTCTCAATCACTTTGTAGAACAAACAATTCATGTTTGTCTCTGCAAATCTATTGATTGAATAAGGACTATGTTGGGTTTCTTTTTGAATTGAGAGATCACATTCGACATCAAACAATGGGTATACACTAAATGTAAGTTATTTTAGAATATTTGGTAGTCGGTGTTATATTATGAAAGATGACTGGAATGGTAAATTTGATTTAAAAAGTGATGAAGGAATATTTCTTGGATATTCTACTAAGAGTAAAGCATAAAAATGTTTGAACAAGACAACTAACAAAATCATTGAGAGTGCAAATGTGAAAGTTGATGAATTTTCTGAGCAAAATGATGAGGACAACATGAAAGAACCAGAAGATTATAGTAGATTTGTCTACTAGTAAGAACCTGATACTATACCAATGCAAATGCCTAACGTTACCGTGCAACAGGGTAATGTTACCGTGCAAAAGGTTAATATCACCGGGCAACATGTAGCACAAACCGAGAATCAGGAAATTGCTGAAACTGAAGATCATGACCCAGAAGACAATGAACCTACAGAAGAAGATAATGAAGAACAGAGAGTTGAACCTGTACTTGCTAAATATGTTAGAAGACATCATCCATAGAATTAGATTATTGGAGCTAAAAGAGCAGTCATGATGACAAGAATTAATTTTAGAGATGACACTTGTTTAATTTGTGAATTTGAGCCTAAGAATGTTAGAGATGCATTAGAAAATGAAGAATGGATTAATGCTACGAATGAGGAAATTGAGCAGATATAGAAAAATAAGACATGGACATTAGTACCAAGATTGAGTGATAAAAATGTCATTGGCACCAAATGGATTTTCAGAAACAAACTAAATGAACATGGGAATGTAACCAGAAATAAAGCAAGATTAGTTTGCAAAGGGTATGCACGGGAAGAAGGAATTTATTATGGAGAAAATTTTGCACCCATTGCTAGACTTGAAGGAGTAAGAATACTACTTGCATACATTGCATATAAAGGATATCAGATGGATGTGAAGTCTGCATTTTTTAATGGAATACTAGAAGAAGAGGTATACATTGAATAACCTGAGGGATTTGTTGATCCTGATCAGATGGACATGGTATGTAAGTTACACAAAGCTTTATATGGATTAAAACAAGCACTGAGAGCATGGTATGAAATATTGCATTCTTATCTTATAAGTATTGGATTTATTAGAATAATTGACAACATCAATTTGTATTTGAAAGGAGGAAATGATGATAAAACTCTTATTGCTGAAATATTTGTTGATGATATTATATTTGGAGGAAACGATAATCTATGCATATTTTTTGCTGATGAAATGAGAAATGAATTTGAGATGTCAATGTTTGGAGAGATCAATTTTTTTCTAGGATTACAAATTTTACAAAAGGTTGAAGGAATCTATATTTCACAGTCAAAATACATCAAATAAGTATTGAGGACATTCGGAATGGAAGAATCAAAACTAGTCAGAACACCAATGGTGACAGGATGCAAACTGACGAAAGAAGATAAGACACCTGAGGTAAATCATACATTGTACAGATCTATGATTGGTAGATTGATGCATGTTGTTCACACCAGACCTGACATTGCACACGCAGTTGGAATTGTTGCAAGATTTTCTGATAACCCCATGGAATCACATATGACTACTGTAAAGAGGATATTTAGATATCTAAAAAACACTAAGGACTATGGCTTATGGTGCAAAAGAGAAGGCAAATTTGAATTGAAAGTTTACACTGATGCTGATTGGGCTGGAAATATTGATGACAGAAAAAGTACTATTGGTGGAGCATTCTTTATTGGAGAAAGATTAGTTACTTGGATAAGTAAGAAACAAGGATGCATATCTCAGTCGATGGCAGAAGTAGAATATGTTGTTGTTGCTGCTAACTGTTCTAACATTAAATGGATTAAACAACTTTTGAAAGGTATGAATGAGGAGATCACTGACCCAGTAAATACTTATTGTGATAATACAAGTGTTATAAATATTTCAAAGAATCATGTGATGCATGCAAAGACAAAGCACATATCTATCAAATATCACTATTTGAGGGAACAAGTACAAGATAAACAAGTAATACTCAAATATGTACAATAAAAAACAACTTGCAGACATATTCACAAAACCCTTATCAAAGGATACATTTGAGTACTTGAGAGGTAGACTAGGGGTTTGTCCCTTGTCTATTGGTCACTAAGCTGACTAGGAGGTTGCATCAACCTACACATAATCAGAAGATCAATCATGTTGATGCAAAGTTGAACTGGACTGACACAGACATATCAGTACACTGTAAGGTACTTATTTTACTGCACCAAAAACCAGAGATATTTTATTCGGCTACTAAAGATTTGTACTTTCTTTTTGGAATTATTGTCAATGGGAGAGAGTTAATAAATGAAATATTTATCCATCAAAGGGAGAGAGTTGATCAATGAAATATCTACTCATTGAGGGAGTACAAAGCAAGGGAGAGAAAAGACATATCTAATCTATGGAGAGATTCAAGAACAAAAGAGTCAAATCTACGGGGAGAGTATGCATGATGAGTTTTTGATGTTGACACATGTTTATATTCAAGCTAGGGAGAGATACAGAATTGTTCCAGTTGTAGAATTGAAGTTTGGTATTTCTATGGTATTTTCATATTGCATATTTCATATTTTGTTGCTATCAATGCCAAAGGGAGAGATTGATAAACTACAACTGATTGTATGTTTGAATTCATTTGTTGATAATCAAACTGAGTTACAGATATGATGATTGACATTATCAGTTGATGTATTGTCATTGATGTCAACTTATTTGAGTTTCAATATGGTAACAAACATTTGTAATGTATTGAAGATCTAGAAAAAGCAAAGTTTATGTGGTCGGAAAATGAAGATTTTTGTATACACCGAGAGACAGTGAACACTGATTAAACGTAGTGTATACTAAGCATAGTGTTAATCAAGCTAGGGATTGTCGACACAACACGGTTAGTACTAAGACCGAGCAGTTAATTCACATCAAGGACGACTAGAATGTTGAGCTGGAAAATTGTTAATTTTGAGGTAAAAGATAAAGATTGTTATTTTGATCAAACAGTTATTAAATTCAAGGAAGATTGGACAACAAAGATTGAAACATTTTTTTAACACAACTGTCGAAGATGGTTTGAGTGGGAAAATGAACGATGGAGATTAAGTGACTAAATTTGAAGGATGAAAATTAAATGAGCTATGATGTCTATATAAGAGACAAGAGATTCATTGTGAATCATGTTGCTATGATGCAAGCATACATGCAAACTTATGCATGACTGATCAAACTAGTTAAAGACATAACCGAGAATTTCTGCAGACATTACCGAGTGACAAAGGAAAGAGCATTACCGAGCAGAACAAGTATGAAGTATGAGATGAACTAAAGAAGAACAAATTGATCAAAGGTATTATGTACTTAGAATAGATCTAAAAAGCTGCAAAATAGAGTTGTAATTGAATCAGATCATTACTGTATCAGTTTAACCATTGTTACAGATAAATCTCTTAACTGAGTAGGACAGTGAAAGTCCTTATTATGACATTCAAAGAATTTTGAGTGTTTTCTTGTTGATCCCATAGTGAATCCATGGTCAAGAGAGAAATGTTAGTTTTAAATCCTCTAACCAGGTCACATTTAACTGTGTGCATTGTAACCTTTAACAGGGTTGGCTCTTCACCGAGCTCACTTCAGAAGAGTAAAATATTTTGGGTTACTGGTCCCAGGTGGTTTTTCCCTTAGTAGGGATTCCACCTTAAAAATATATGTGTCAATGTGAATGAATGTTGTGGATTGTTATTTTACTTTACACTTTACTTTATTGACCTAGATCGGTAATCACAGTAATAATCTACCGATACTCGGTAGACAACTTTACAGTAAGTTTTGGAATCATAGTTTATAATTCACCGAGCTGAGTTTTATATTAGAAATTGTTTTTGTATACATCTGGAGGAATTTGGGGCTATAGGATAATTTTGAGGGCTAACTGATTCTAATTGATTCACCCCCCCCCCAGTTATACTAACAATATATATA
>MU227276.1:197748-245111 GCA_018584345.1 Thuja plicata
TCATAGAGAAAAGTTCTTGTTGAACCCCAAAATTGTAGGTCATTTTTGGTATCTCGCCCTTGAGTATGTATTCCAGTCCTGGTCATTTCAAATTTTCAAATGGTGTTATTCATTTGGTCTTGTTCACACGCCATGTCTTAATGTCATATTGTGAAAGCGATCATGGAATTAAATATGTCTCTTAATTATGACTCTATAGCCTTATAGGATAGGTAGTAGTCTAGATCAAAATCAGAATAATGTTTGGGAAGCACAAAAATTAAAGACACTGAAGTTACTTTTCATTTTTTGTTAGTGTTGTGATAAATCATTGTCATTTTCATATGGATTTGCAAGCTATAGATGGCCCCCCTTGGATGAGTCTTCCCAAATTTTAACTTGGATCCAAATAATTAAAGTATCATTCTATTCATAAAATAAGGTTCCAATGGCTACAGGAATAGTCACAGAAAAAAGTTTTCATGGCTACGGGAACAACCATAGAACATAGTTCCAATCGTTGCAGGAACAGTCAGCTACTAAAACTAAAACTAATTACTGGACAGAAAAGTAATTAAAATGAATGAGTGGAATTCTCACCAAGTGGACACCACTTGGATGAGTCTTCTAAAAGCTTAACTCAAATGCAAAAAATTAAATTATCATTCTATTCATAGAAAAAAAAGTAATGGTTGTAGGAATAATCATAGAACAGAGTTCCAATGGCTACAAGAATAGTCACAAAACATAGTTCCAATAGCTGTAAGAACAGTCAGTTGCTAAAACTAAAACTAATTACTGAACAAAAAAGTAACTAAACTAAATGAGTGGAATTCTCACCAAGTGAGCCCCCCTTGGATGATTCTTCCCAAATCTTAACTCAGATGCAGAAAATTAAAGTATCATTCTATTCATCAAAGTGTTGTTACAACATGACAGTAATATGATAATATTAGCGTGCACAAGACAATTGTATATCCATAAATACTTTAGAATAACATTCATTTAATCAAATGTAAGATTAATATGGATAGATCACATAGCAACTTGATATCAACAAAAAGATACATGGATAGGTTCATGCCCATAGGTAAATAATTTTAAGAAAGCACTGTGAAAAGTATCAACAACTAGGTGTTATACCCACTAATAATGATAATAAATATATAATAAATCCTATCAACAATGAGTCATTATTTGGGGTCATCACTCCCCCCATCCTAATGGATTGTTGGTCCTCTAGCCGGTGCAATATGATTCATCTGTCTTACTTGCATCCTGAAATACTTGAATGTTGTTTGTCCCTTATTTTCCACTGTTGGATTCCAATAAATCTCTTTTTCTAGCCAATCTGTCTCACCTGGATTTCTCCACTTATTCACTGTAGGAATGAAATTCTCTATAGTTTGGAATAAGCCACAGAAGAAGTGGTAGCCAAAAGATTAAAGGGATCAAATATTTGCTTTGTTCTCCCCAAGTGAACATATATTGGTGCCCTCCTAATAATGGTTGCATGAAAAATTATGCAAGGAATGGGGTTTTGCTTGCTTTAGCTCATTAGGTAACCCATTTCACCTTTGTGACAGGTATCCCAACATTGTTCTTCCTGATGTTGCAATGAGTTGTTCAAATTCCCGAAAGGCTTCTTCTCTTAGAGATCGTTGTTTGTATTCAAGTTTGTAGATAACTTTGTGCCAATTATAGAAAATGTCTGTAGATTCACCTTCTTGGCACCTGAAATTTCAGGCCTAAAAATGGACAATTAATTTCCAAATTGCTGAGGGAGTACTTTTATCTCTTAATTATTTTATTACGTGCATTAATATTACTATTGAGTATTTTATGAGATCAAAGGTTATAAGCATTAATATATTTGAAAAGGTATTTTTGACTAGTGTCCTTTGAAAAGAATTGGGTTTTATATTTATTTGTATCCTTGGTAGATGCATGATGTCATGTTTCTGGAAAGTAGACATTATTTATTGTTATCATGTTTTTAATGTTTTGAAATAAAGCAATAATGTGAATATTTTTGAAATGATTTAAATAAAACATTTTCACTATAAAGGTAATTGACTATGTCATTTTGCAGGATACACAAAATTTCTGGAGGGAAAATTAATTACCATTTGATATACAATTAAATCGAGGAGTCAGTGTATTTTACCCAAATTTTTAATTGCTTTTAAATAAAATATTTTACAAAAGGGTGGCGAGAGGAATTTGAACACTTGACCTCTCAAGCCAACCCCTTAACTATCCTAACTATCCATACCCCCCTCCTTAACCAATTGTCCTATATTAATACTTGAAATTGATGAACTATAACTGATTGAATGTTTGAAGATGACAAAGTTGATGATCACCGAGATACAGAAAGTGAATGCAAAACATTGAATCATTTAATGTATTGTATTGTCATTGATGTCAACTTGATATGGTATGATTGCTCATACACATATTGTCACAACACTTAAAGACCTGAAGAGACAAATTTTTTGTCATCGGTAATCATATACACAGAGTGACAGTAAACCCTAATGAACAGTGAACCCTAGGCATAGAATTTCACAGTGTTAACTGACGAATAGTGTTACCCAAGCAAGTGATACCCGAGCAAGCATTACCAAGCTAACTGCAGTTGTCAAAGAATAGAACTGAAGTTGATGCCCAAGCTATCTACAGTAGTCACCGAGCACAACTAAAGTGTTGGCTGATGGGAACTAGAGTTAGTAAATGACAAAAAACGTAGCTGGCAGGAGTTATATTTAGAGTTAACTGATTGTTTACTTTATTTCTATCGATCAGTTAAAAGCTAAAGATAAGAAGGAGATTTAAAGCATGTTTTATTCCAGAAAACAAGGAGAGATTTATAGAATAGAACTAAACCAAGCATGGCGAGCTTTACGGATCAAGAAGTGATCAATGAAGAAAATAAGAAGAATGAACGATGGAATCATGTCTATATAAATAGACAAGTAATTCATTATGAAAAAAAAGGAATGTTGAATATAATTCTGGTGAAGATAGAAGTCTTCATGTAGACCTGATCATACAAGCTGAAGAACAGAGCTAAGAATTCTGCAGACACCAAGCAACAAAGAAGAAACAACATCCACCGAGAAAAAAGAAGTGGAGCAAAGGAATTGAAGAGAACATTGATCAGAAGAGGTATTATGGACTTACAATACATCTAAAAATCTACAAGATTAAGTTGTATTTATGAACATATCAGTTAGTGTTTCAATTTAACCATTGACTCATACAATCTCTTAACTGAGTGGGATTTAACCATCCTTTATGTATTGAGATACATCCCAAGGAGTATCAAATTTTTTTTATGTTGATAGCATAGTGAATGCTAGGGAAAGTGATAAACTGTTAGTTTTAAATCCTCTGACAAGGTTGCACTTAACAGTGTGTTTGTAACCTTTAACAGGGTTGGCTCTTCACCTAGCTCACTTAAGAAGAGTGAAAATTTTGGGTTACCGGTCCCAAGTCATTTTTCCCTTAACAGGGTTTCCATGTGTCAAATGTGTATATGGATCATTGCTTTGATGTTTTTCTTTACACATTACTAAAGCAGGATTGATCGGTAAACACTAAGTTATTTACTGCTATTCGGTAAAGCTTAAGAAAAAGAATAAACAATATACTCTGAGCAGTAGATATTTGATAAGATTACTTAAAGGCATACATCTTGTAGGACTGAAGATAACTAGAGGTTTTATATTTGTGGTATAAAGTTTTGGATGAATTATTCAATTAGTTTGTGAGGCCACTGATTCACTCCTCCCCCCCACCCCCTCTCAGTTATTCTAACAATTGGTATCAGAGCTTGTGTGCTTGGAAGGAAGGTTTAACAACCTAAGCTAAAGATCACAAGATGAGCAAAAGGTATGTGCCTAAGTTGTACAAAGAAAACTTTGCATCATGGAAAAGTGGTATAAGACTCCACCTATCAGGTATTGGAAATGATATCACACAGTACTTAGATACTGAATTTGTGTCACCTACTGGGCCTCTGACAGTTGATCAATTGAGAGAGAAACATGAACACAATTCTATGATGATAGAACTTGCTTCCTCACTCTCCAATGTTGAATTTGAAGATGTCAAATCATGCACCACTACAAATAAAATATGGGACAAACTCAAGCTAGTACATGGAGGAGATAAAAATGTGCTAATAGCTAAGGCTGAAATCCTAAGAGGAAAGTTTGATGACCTTAGAATGAAAGAAGGAGAAAACATCACTTAGTACAGTAGAAGAATCAAAGAAGTTGTTAATGTTATCTGAGAAGTAGGAGGTGTACTTGAAGAAGAAATAGTGGTAAGTAAAATTTTAAGAACCTTATTGCATGTTTATGCTATTAGAGTATCTGTAATACAAGAAATGAGAGCAGTAGAAAATAATAATGTTACTCTTGATAGTTTGATTGGTAGACTTATTTCATTTGAGATGAATAGCTTTGACAACAGTGTCTTACCATCTATTGATTCTGCATTCAAATCTTCTCTGAAAGGAATTCAATCAAGTCATAAAAACACTATGAGAAATGATAGTGAAAGTGATAGTGATGAACAAGAACTTGATGAAATTGAAGCAATAATGGCTAGAAGATTGCGGAGAGGCAAAGGTAGATACAAAGGTAAATTACCATTGGTATGTTTTAATTGCAAAGAGATTGGACATTTTGCTGCTAGATTCCCTAACAAGAGAAAAGATGATAGAAAAAATGATAGATCTTATGAAAAGAAGTATGACAGAAGTGATGACCGAGATTACCGAAGCAACCAACAATCTAACAGAAGAGACAACTGAGACTACAAGGACAAAGGAAAGAAGGCTTGTTACCTGGCTGAGAACAAAGCTGAAAATACTGACACCGAGTTTGATGAATATATTGAGGTGGTATTTGTTGCTATGAAGGATGATTTAGATGAAGAAGAAAGGTATGTGGAAACTGCACTCATATCTAAGGTTAGTAAAAATGATGTATGGATTATTGATAGTGGTTGTACTAACCACATGACTGGAGATAAATAAAAGTTTGAAACTTTTGAATATTATAATGGTGGATCAGTTAGGATGGGTAATGACTCACCTTGTCCAGTTGAAGGTAAAGGAACCATCATGTTGAATAATCTGATCAGATGTGAAAATGTATATTGGGTGAAAGGACTTAACTATAATATATTGAGTGTTTCACAGCTGAATAACACAGGACATCGAGTTGCATTTGAGAACAAAAAGGCAAAGATCTACAATGAAACAGGAAGGTTGATCCGTACTGGTGAACAAATAAAAGGTAACCTATTCTATCTTGATAAGATTGAGACCACTTGTTTATTAGCTAGAAATGAAGACATTTGGTTATGGCATAAAAATGTGAATTTTGACAACATGGTTAGGATAAGAAATAAAAGGAAAGTAAGAGGCTTACCGAGCATGTCAAAGCTTGACCATGTCATGTGTAAGAATTGTCAAAAAGGTAAAATGACAAAGTCTAGTTTCAAGAGAAAGACCTACACATATAATGCTATTCTAGAATTAGTCCATACTGACTTATGTGGACCAATGAGAACAAAGAGCTACTATGGTGATAGATACTTCATTCTATTTGTTGATGATTATTCTAGAATGGTGATTGTTATGTTCTTAAAAGAGAAATCAGAAGCATTTAAGATGTTGAAATGGTATAAAGCTATAGTTGAAAAACAAAGTGGAAAGGAACTAAAATGTCTAATATTAGATAGAGGAGGAGAATTTATTTATGATGAATTCACTAACTTTTATAATGAGCATGGAATTCAAAGACAGGTTTCTGCACCAAGAACACCACAACAAAATGGGATTGCTGAAAGGAGAAATAGATCAATAGTTGATTGTGCTAGAACACTGATGATTGGGAAAGGAGTCACACAAACATTCTAGAGAGAATCTGTCAGTATTACTGTCTATACACTAAACTGAGTTCAATTGAAGAAAGACACCAATAAGACATCTTATGAGCTATGGTATGGACACACACCAAATGTAAGTTACTTTAGAATTTTTGGAAGTTAATGTTATATATTGAAAGATGATAGAAATGGAAAGCTTGACTCCAAAAGTGATGAAGGAATATTTCTAGGTTATTCTACCAAAAGCAAAGATTATAAATGTCTTAACAAATCCTCTAACAAAATCATTGAAAGTACAAATGTCAAAGTGGATGAATTTGCTGAGAAAAATGATGAGAAAAGCAAAAAGGAACCTAAAGATTACAATAGATTTGTCTACAATGAAGAACCTGACACTATGCCTGAGCAACAGTGTATCGCTACCGAGCGACATAACAATGCACCCGAGCATCAGGCTGCAAACACCAAAAATCAGGAAAATGCTCACAATACTGAACTGAGTGATGATGAAGATCAAAATGAAGGTCAAAATGATGATCAAAATGATGTATAGATATCTGGACCTTTACTTTCCAAATATGTCAGAAGACACCATCCACAGGATCATATCATAGGAGATAAAAGAGCTGGAATGAGAACAAGAAGTAAGTCACTGAACACTAGATGTTTGATTTGTGATTTTGAGCCTAAATATGTTGATACTGCACTTGGGAATCAAGAATGGGTCAGTACTACGAATGAAGAGATTGAGCAGATTAAGAAGAGAAAAACATGGACATTAGTACCTAGACCAAATGACAAAAATGTCATTGGTACCAAATGGATATTCAGAAACAAACTGAATGAGAATAGAGAAGTCACAAGGAACAAAGCAAGATTAGTATGCAAAGGGTATGCACAAGAAGAAGGTATTGACTATGGAGAAACCTTTGCACCCATTTCTAGACTAGGAGTAATAATTCTACTTGCTTATGTTGCATTCGAAGGATTCAAGGTATACCAAATGGATGTCAAATCTATATTTCTAAATGGAATACTAGAAGAAGAGGTATACATTGAACAACCTGAACGGTTTGTTGATCCTAATAAGAGAAACATGGTTTGTAAACTACACAAAGCCTTGTATGGCTTGAAACAAGCACCAAGAGCATGGTATGAAAGACTTCACTCTTATCTCATTAGTATTGGATTTGTAAGAACAAGTGAAAACAGTAATCTATATTTGAAAGATATTGATGATTAAGTTTTTATTGCTGAGATATTTTTTGTTGATGTCATATTTGGAGGTAATGATATATTATGCAAATCATTTGTTGATGAAATGAGCAAAGAGTTTGAGATGTCAATATTTGGGGAGATCAAATTTTTTCTTGGTCTACAGATTCTACAACAGGAAGAAGGCATCTACATCACACAATCCAAATACATCAAAGAAGTGATGAAGATATTCAAGATGGAAGATTCCAAACCAGTTGGAACACCTATGGCAACCAGATGCAAACTAAAAAAGGAAGACAAGTCAACCGAGGTAAATCAGACCTTATATAGATCTATCATTGGGAAGCTAATGTATGTTGTACATACTAGACTAGATATAGCAAATGTAGTTGGTATAGTTGCAAGATTATCTGCTAATCCCAAGGAATCACACGTGATTGTTATCAAAAGAATTCTAAGATGTCTGAAGAATACTGAAGACTATGGCTTATGGTATAACAAAGAAGGCAAATTTGAGCTTCAAGTCTATACAGATGTTGATTGGGCTGGAAACATAGATGATAGAAAGAGCACAACAGGAGGAGCATTCTTTATGGGTGACAAACTTGTCACATGGATAAGTAAAAAGAAATGATGCATCTCACAATCCACTGCAGAAGAAGAATATGTGGTTGCTTCTACAAATTTCTCTAACATTGCATGGATCAAGCAATTACTAGGAGGTATAAATATGAAAATTCTTGAACCAGTGATTATCTATTGTGATAATACAAGTGTTATCAACATTTCAAAGAGCCCTGGAATGCATGCTAAGACAAAGCACATTGCTATTAAGTATCATTACTTAAGGGAACAAGTACAATAAAAAGAGGGGATACTAGAATATGTACAATCCAAAGAATGTTTAGCAGACATATTCACAAAGATATTGCCAAAAGATGCATTTGAGTACCTAAGGAAGAGACTAGGGGTCCAACCCTTGTATACTGGTCACTAAGATGACTAGGAGGTTGCATCAGCCTACACATTATCAGAAGATCAATCATGTCGATGCAAGCTAAGAATGGACTGCAAGGATATATCAGTACATAGAAAGGTACTTATCTACACCAAACACCAGAGATATTGTTTGCTAATACAGAGCTACATTGCTGATGGAGAGGAAATTCAAGGAATATATTAGAGATAGAGAGAGATGTTATATGTTTGGCATTGCTGTCAAAGGGAGAGAATATATCCATATGAAATATCTATCATGATTATCCAAAGGGAGAGAAAAGAAATATCCATCAGGGAGAGGAACAGTCAAAGGGAGAGCAAAGATCAGAAAAAAAAAGTTTTTACAAAGGGAGAGAAAGATTCAAAGAAACAACCATCCATCTAAGGGAGAAAATTAGAGAAAAGTTCACACTGCATATCTATCCAGAAAAGGGAGAATAGATTCTACAACAAATGGAGAGATAGATATTTGAATTGGTTATAGAACAATAAAGTTTGGGAGAGATTGATGAACTACAACTGATATATTTCATATTGTGTTAGTAGTATGTTTCCATCAATTCCAAAGGGAGAGATTGATGAACTATAACTGATTGAATGTTTGAAGATGACAAAGTTGATGATCACCAAGATGCAAAAAGTGAATGCAAAATATTAAATAAGTTAATGTATTGTATTGTCATTGATGTCAACTTGATATGGTATGATTTCTCATACACATATTGTCACAACACTTAAAGACCTGAAGAGACAAATTTTTTGTCGTCGGTAGTCATATACACCGAGTGACAGTAAACCCCGACGGACAGTGAACCCCGAGCACAAAAGTTCATAGTGTTAACCAATGGATAGTGTTATGCGAGCAAGTGATACCCAAGCAAGCATTACCGAGCTAATTATAGTTGTCAAAGAATAGAATTGAAGTTGATCCCCGAGCTATCTGCAATAGTCATCAAGCACAATTGAAGTGTTGACCGATGGGAACTGGAGTTAGGAAATGACAAAACACTTAGCTGGCAGGAGCTATATTTAGAGTTAATTGATTGTTTACTATATTTCTATCGATTAGTTAAAAGCTAAAGATAAGAAGGATATTTAAAGCATGTTTTATTCCAGAAAACAAGGAGATATTTACAGAATAAAACTAAAGCAAGCATGGTGAGCTTTACGGATCAAGAAGTGATTAACAAAGGATGAACGGTGAAATCATGTCTATATAAATAGACAAGTAATTCATTATGAAAAAAAAGGAATGTTGAATATAATTCTGGTGAAGATAGAAGTCTTCATGTAGACCTGATCATACAAGCTGAAGAACATAGCTAAGAATTCTGCAGACATCGAGCAACAGAGAAGCAACAACATCCACTAAGTAGAAAGAAGTGGAGCAAAGGAATTGAAGAGAACATTGATTAGAAGAGGTATTATGGAATTACAATAGATCTGAAAATCTACAAGATTAAGTTGTATTTATGAATAGATCATTTACTGTTTCAGTTTAACCATTGATTCAAAAAATCTCTTAACCAAGTGGGATTTAACCATCCTTTATATATTGAGATACATCCTAAGGAGTATCAAAAGGTTTTCATATTGATAGCATAGTGAATGTTAGGTCAAGTGATAAACTATTAGTTTTAAATCCTTTGACAAGGTCGTACTTAATAGTGTTTTTGTAACCTTTAATAGGGTTGGCTCTTCACCGAGCTCATTTTAGAAGAGTGAAAATTTTGGGTTACCAGTCCCAAGTGGTTTTTCCCTTAACAGGGTTTCCACGTTAAAAATCCATGTGTCAAATGTGTATATGGTTCATTGCTTTGATGTTTTTATTTACACATTACTAAAATAGGATTGATTGGTAAACACTAAGTTATTTACTGCGATTCGGTAAAGCTTAAGAAAAAGAATAAAAAATATACTCTGAGTAGTAGATATTTGATAAGATTACTTAAAGGTACATCTTGTAGGACTGAAGATAACTAGAGGTTTTATATTTGTGGTATAAAGTTTTTAATGAATTATTGGATTAATTATTGAGGCCACTGATTCACCCCCCCTCTCAGTTATTCTAATAGAAATATCCATTGGGAAATAAATCTCATATTTTAGGCATGATACTTATTGAAATAAATGATTAATTTATTCCATGTGAATGTGTAGGTAAGGAAATCAAAACATTTTCCCACAGGGAGTATTTGTTACCTATTTATTTTGTGGAATAATTATTTGAAAACAAATTATTTATAATCAATTAAAATATTATGATTTGTCATTTGGTATTATTTTGATAATACATCCCCTAAAAACTAAAATATTACATTGATGGGATCATTTAAAAGGAAATATTTCGATTTGGTGATATTATGCAAAGCATTGGATTAACAATATAATAAATTAGTATATGCTCTAAATGATAAATATTTCTAGAAGGGGTTATTTTAGAAGCATGAATAATGTTTTAACCATATAATTTTCCTAATTAACCCTAAAGTAAATTTTGATTTATTTAAACTCCTAATTAATTTATTTCATGTGCAGGAAATTTTGAGAAAAGGGACATTATTGGAAAGAGGCTTGATATTAATTACGGGATTGAAAATGAGAAAAGCATTTTCGAAAGCACATTAAAAAGAGATTTGATATTAACTTTGGACAGTTGATAAATTAATTGTAACTATACATTATATACTAATGTTTCAGTTGTTGATTTAGGATTAGGTATTAGTTTCCAAAAGTCATGTTGGTCTGAAGCTTGTACGCATCCCTTGAATTTTATATAAAAGGGATACCGGGACCAATATAAAGGAATTACAATAATAAGATACATATAATATGATTTTGAAGAATTTGCATCATCTTTTCAAAGTGTTTGTCTTGTTGACATCTTTGGATTTATTCTTCAGTAGGTTCCTCAACCGAGGAGGAAACACTAGTGTGGTGACTATCATTTTTGTCTAGATCCTCAGTCGTAGGCCGACATTGTTGATGTGTTTTGATGTGTAGTATGAGTCGATTAATGTTGGGAGCTTGACGTTTGAAACAAGGGTATTGGTTGATAGATCATTGGGGTATCTTGATTTGGAATCCTTTGAGTAGATCTTGGTTTTTGACAGGATGAGGGTCCCAGAGTAGAATCATCGATAGGTTTTCCCTTTGAATCAAGATCAACTTTTTGTTGTTGGCTTCTAGTTTTTACCATGAAAGACAATCTTAGTTAAGACTTTAGAATGACTCGATTGATAGGTCAATGTCAAATATTTCCAAATGATCACTTGTCTGATAGATTGGTAAGAGATGTGTTGATGAAAGATTGTTGAGCTTGGTACAAGGTATCATGTTTTGAGACTTGAATAACTGTTGGACAACACTTGTGACCTAGATGATTGGGATTGACTATTGATGAGATAACATATGGTAAGAAAGATCATTCAAGAAACTAGGATGAGAGATGATGAAGAGTCAAGCCAACTGACCAAGAACTGACAACTGTTGTGATAAGGTATTGTAATTAATTCAAGTCACGTAGACAAGAAGTATGGATACCAAAGATCAAGGTAACTGACTAGTTTCTGATGTAATCTCATACAACAATTGCTAGGTTCCCATACGATAATTCCCAGGTTACCAGATGAGCTGTTGTTTTAGTACTTTTTTGTACGACAATTTTGGTAAGTGAAAACGACGGTGTATAACAGGGACAGATTGCCACTTGTTTTGGGTTAAATTTTGACCAACTTGCACAATCTTGAGGTGAAAATGTCAATGTCTAAAGGTGTTTATGTCATTTTAGTGTCATCTTAAGGTGATTAAAACACATCAAACACAAAGGAGTGAAATTCAAGCACTTCCTATCCCTACAGTCAATTTGGCTTACTAAGAAAATTTGCACTCGTAGACTCATGTACACACCTAATAGCTAATCAGAATACGGTCGTCACCTAGCACATAATGGCTTTAGTCATGACGTCGTATTATTTGAATCCAAATGCTAATAGGGACACGATATGATGAGTATCTTGGGGGAGTTCCTATGTCCCTTGCACTTGGATTATCCACTTTCAGAGGTGAACCAAGTGGCTTCTATTGTACGAATTTCAGTAAGGATCTTCATTTGGTTATATCCTTTACATCCAAGCAAGCACAATTGGGATATATAGTCTCACAAAGTGTCTTAGCACAAGCAGTCACGTAAACATGATTGACACCAAGAGGACCTACTTTATGTTAGATGTGGGCCAAGTATAAGTGCAAATGACATCTAACTCCTAAGGCTTTGGCCCCAAAGAGTAAATTTTTTTAACGTGAACTGGAGTGGTGTGGCTTATACCTCATTCTCAAGTGGGTCATTCCCTAGAGATTTTTTCCTCAACTAGCAGGCCCATCTAAAAGATATGCATAAATTAAAGTGGATAACAAAGAGAAGGTTGAGATTTCGTATTCCCCCTAAAAGAGGAGAAGAGCATAATTTTCTACTTCTTTTTGTGTCCCCCAAACACGCCCAACACTCCAAGTTTTCCCAAAATGATTGCTTGCCTAAGATAAATCAAACATGTTTGGGTTTTTTATTATTCCTAAGGGGAAGAAGAGCATAGTCCCCTAATGTCCAATTTAACTTAGACAAACAATACCCTAATTAAACTAGGTGCCTAAGAAACCATTTAAGAAGACACGCTTTTGTTTGGTTGATGGAGTCAAAAGGCAACCTGCAAACACAAATGTTTAGTAGTTTCAACAAACTTTCTTTCTTTCAAGCATCCTACAAGCACAAAAGTGTTAGTAGTTTGTGATAAAAAGTGTGCTAGTATGACTTTGGCAAGCGATTCTTCCACTAAACTTCCTGCAAAAACCAATTAGGTTGTCAAACCAGAGAGCAAAAAGTTCACCAAAAACATGTTAGAGCTTAGAAACTCAAGACCAAATCAAATACACCTTTAAAAACACTATATGTTTCTGAAATTAAAAGTACAGAGGACACCCTGGAAGAAAAACTCATACAATAAAACATGCAAGACCATGCAACAAAATAGGATAAGATGATCTCCCATACAACAAATCTAATATCCTCAAATGACAATTAAAGCCAAATAGATACTCTTACAACAATACATATATCATGAAATGATAAATTAGTGACCATTGAATTGTCATACGAGGAGGTATGAAGCACAGTACGACAGTAAGCGCAGTTTTGTCAAAAAATGAAAATAAATGAAAATTGGGCAAAAACCAGTTTTAGCCCCATAGTGTGTACCAAATGTGTGTGTGGTAAAATGTGCTCTTTAACTTGCAACACCAAACACTCAATAAACCAGTAATTCAAGGGGTTTAGTATCAAATGGGAATCAAAATTATTACACAAACCACCCTCAAGAGCGGCTTATTGCTTCCTAGTTGAAGCAAGTTTGATTCTTAGAGGATGCTCATTAGATTGGCATGTAGAATCAATGACTAGACGACTCCAAAACAAAATATTTCATGAAATAAGCAAGATGCATGTTCACTTGCATACTTTGCTCTCAAACAATCTTAGAAATGAAATGCATGCATAAGCAAACTAAATGCATATTAACCTTGAGATGAAGCTAACAATGCAATTATAAACTACCAAATGAAGCTAGAAATGAAGTTAGAATCTAAATGCAAGCAAGCTAAGCTACCATTAAAATAGAGGCAAGAACAATGATCAAAACCTAGAACAAAACTAGCATCATAACTTTACTTCTCAAATTTGCCTCATCCTTGAACAAAGGGAGTCATCCCTTTTATAAGATTCAACCAAGGAGGGTGGTTGAGATGCAATTCCATTAATCCATGTGGGCTTGATCCAAGTGTAATTCTTTCTATTGGTCAACCTTATGCTTGTTTGGGGAAGAATGAGAGAGATTTGGCAATTTCCCCATTTAATTGTTTTATTTGAATTTTGAGTGCTCACATGTGTGTGAAGATGTGTGAATGGGTTCATTTAATTAAAAGGGTTAGGACTTTTAATTAAACCCAATAGTTTAATCAATTAATTGATTTAGGCTTTGATTAACAATTTGATTCAACGAGTCATGTTTAATTATGCAAGCAAGTTTGATTAAATGCTCCCACAATTAGGATCTAGTGATAAATGCCTTTGATTTAGGGTTTCTTAATGCCAAATAATCAAATTAGGGGCTATAGGTTTACTAGACCAATTTTAGGTGATTATGTTTACCCCTCTTTGAATTGATGTATGAGCAACACGTTGATTCAAAGAATTTTTGATGAAAGATCAGGAAATAGCTTGATGTGAAGCGATGAAACTATCTCGTAGATCATAATCAATTCCGAACTTGATTGAACAAAGACCGATTGCATACAAAAGTTAGTGTGTATGCAAAAAACCCTAGTCACAAAGTAGAAAACCCTAAATTATAGAAGAATAAGCTTAAAACAAAAAAATAATAGATACAAAGTGTAGAGAAGTACTATTTATCACCGCAAGATCTCTTACATGGCAAATTTAGCTATGATACTATTCAGCTCTTAATTGTAGGAAATTAAAAAGGTTGGTGGTGCCAATTAGCCGTTGATATTTGAATTTGAACATTGAAAATGCAACAACTCGATGAAAATAAAACAAAACACATGTCACACTTTTATTCCTTGCCTGAAATTGTTTGGTCCTCGGCTGAATGAAAACAAAACACGTCACCCTTTTATACCTAGCCTGAAATTGATGGTCAGCTTATCGCGGTGTTTTCATGCACTTAGCAATTTCTACATCTTCGTTTTAATTGTGCAACTATGATGCTTTGATATTCATCATTCTCAATCAAGATGATCACAAATTATCTTAACATTTGAGAGCTGGTAGGGACTCGCTGAAAAGAGTACACATGTTACTTTATGATTCACCAAAGAATATGCACCATCACCTTGACCCAGTATTTGAATTATTCATCGTGCGCTTGCACTCTTAACTTTTTGCACATGTTCAAATTATCGCATAACTGCGATGCGATGTGAACAGTTGATCTGGGCAAAGTTGGCATGCTTTTAAATCACTTTATAACAAAGGAAACCTGAGACCCATGGTCACTAACAAATGAACACATGCAACATTTTGATTCGATGTTGAAGATAGATGGTATAAGTGGGGACCACCCATCACAGCTGCTTGGTTAGCTCTGCCACACATGTTAAGTTAATCATGCAAGCGCAACACAACTACAGTCGTTGATCTTGCTAAAGGTGCATGGTGATTAACTTCTCTAGATAGAAGAAAGAGCTAAGCCCGGAGGGATAAAAGATGACACATGGAAAGAAATCATTTGCTTAAGTTATAAAAAATGAAGGGGACCAATCATCACCCTTTGCACTCTTAATACTATTGAGTACTTTGATTTAATCATGCAAGGGTGACGTGATATAGATCATTGATTTCATCGAAGATGATCGACCTTTAAACTGACTTTGAGTACAAAAAGGTCAGGACCCATAGCGTTGACAAAATGACACATGGTGTCATATGACCTTCCATTGAAGACACCTAGGATGAGTGGAACCACCAATCATAGTTGCACTCTTAATATGAGTGCACAAATTGAAATAATTGTGCAACCACGACGCAACCATGACTGTTGATCTTCAAAAAACTTCTCAATGGTTAATCTTGGTAACTAATAAAGAAATATGGGCCCGCAAAATGGAGAAGTTGACAATTTGCGCTACTCGAGTTGTTAATTGTGGCACAAATTGTTGTATTTATTTAGGCATTAATTAATGTCAACTTTTGTGCTTTTTTGTTCATATTGGCACAAAAAATGCCAAAAATAGCATTGTCACAATAAGTAGCGTCGACTTTTACAAAAAAAATTGGAGAAAAATACACTAAAAAATGCATGGAAGTGAAAAAGGGAGCTAATCACAGGGATTTGTTGTAGTAGACCTTGCCATTCCATCCATTGTCAAAACCATCATATTAGTTTGATGACCCCAGTAATATATTAGTGATTAAATTGTACATACGGTCATAGATTATACTACTAGTGTATAGATTATACTACTAGTGTATCCAAAATATTCATGACAATATATTTACAGTTTGAGTATCTCAAAATGGGGCGACCCTAATACTAAATATATGCCCTAACCCAAATCTCAGCTACCCATGATGAAAGGAAAACAAAATGATGCTACACAACTAGACCTGAAATACAATACTACCCAAACAGCCCTAGCACGCCGATAATCAAGCCAAAAAACCACTTGATACCAACATCCTTCACATACAGAATAAAAATTAAAGGCACCTATTGTCTAATCTACAATTTTAATTCCTTTTCCATTCCTATCAAGATTATTTGGCTCTCCCTAGGATATCTTAGTTAGTCCCTCCTCGCTCAAGAAAGAAGCATTTGCGATGTACGCATTGTCTTCCTCTGTATCGACCTTGTCATCTTTTTGATACTCTTCAAACCAGTCCCTTCTATTCGACCTTTTCACATGCATTATACCCATTAGGAATTCCAAGTTTCTGGCAATAATGGGCTTTCTTGCTTCAAAACCTTCTCAATCTTCTGCTTCTAGGATTGGAAACCTAAGAACTAACTTGTCCTTCCAGATGATCTGATCATAGTGCCTTGCTTTGGGAATCGTTAATTCTTCATCTATGTCAACCATAACTCTATCTAAATCCACCGGGATTTCTTTAATAAAAATTCTTCGACATATTTTTATCATTGTCTCCCCATTGCCCTCAAAATGGAAGTCTATTGCAACAAACATCATTGCTATGTTGGAATTAGCCCTAGTTTTGTCGTCATTGTAAATATACTCATCCCCAAAAACTCTCAGAATAGCCCTAACTACCAATTCATGTGGGAATACTATAATTGTTTTCATCTTATCTGTCTTTAGCTCTCCATAAAAGGTCATTTGCCTTTTCTTCCCTTTCAATCTAATGGGAGTATCCATAATCCTATTACTATGAACTAAGATTACTGCGAACAATCTTACTGTGATGTGAATCTGATGAAGCTAAATAGACATTCCTCTGATTGCTAGAACATTCCAAACATATTAGTTAACTTACCTTAAGTTCCACATTTTGGGTTAGATTAACTCCCACACTCATTGATAGTCGTTACCTTGACATCTACATGTCTAATTATTTTAATTCCACTAAATGATTGACATTCATATCATAACTTAGTCCTTCAAATGCAAGATTCTAACTTTGAGGAGAACATCCTCTTACTAAAAGTTGCTTATATGTTTTTTGATATAATATCCATCAGAAACTAGATGTATAGTATGTATTAAATTAATACTTATATTATTTCCCTTTGTTCTTCTAGTTTTTTTCATCCCCTGTTGATATTTTTTGTTATTTTAAACCTTGGATAAACCTCCTTTATATTTAGGTGGTTCTATGATTTAGAATAGATCAATATTTATCTCTTTTTATTTCATCCCCTTTCTTCATATGGGTCCTATCTTTTAAGAAGGCCTGTGAATGACTTTTACAGACTTTAAATGTTTATTCTACTTTGGTAATGAGTTCTCCTAAAGATTTATATTTGTGGTTTTACTCAGACTCCTATGCTCTATTAACTTATGAGTCACTCTATACTCTCTATATACTCCCCACTTGCTCCTTTCTTTGCTAGAAGATCTACCTCTATTTATTTGCTTATTTAAATTTGTAAATCCTTACTAAAAAAGAGACCTTCTATGAAGGCTCTTAGTTTTGTAGGGTTGTTTGGTTCAATACCAATTATATAGAATCAAGATAATTAACTCAATATTCACTATGTTACTATTGAACTATAGCTAATTCACATCTCATGATGTAGACCTTACCCAATACCTACTTTCTCCTCTCATATACCATTTGCGCCTAGATTAGCTAGCAAATCTATTTTTTATTGCCTTCCCTATCAATATGATTTATTGTGATTGATTTAAAGTGTTTTAATAACATTGAGGCTCTTCCTACTAGGTTTTTCAATCTTCAATTCTATGTTTTTCAAGATCTTACAATATTGATAATCAAAGTAGAGTCCCCTTTAATATCTAGTTTTCTTATTTCTAGATCTTTGTAGAGCAAGAGACCTTCTTTTAGAGTGCTTATTTCTGCAACATTATTTGTTTCTTCCCTAATTGGTCTTTCCATGACAGAAATCTCTAAACCATCCCAAATATGTATCACACATGATATCCCTACTTTCTTGGGGTTTCATCTAGAATCCCCATCAAACTTTAATTTATACCACCCTATTCCCAAAGGAGATGATATGCATTCTTTCCTTTATATTTTGATGCTTGACCCCATTTAGCACTAAAAGAGGGAATTTTGAGCCCCACCCATTTATTCATGATCCTCTCATCTCTGATTGTGAAATTTTTTTGGTATATTGGATATTATGCAATTTGTTATTTGTTACTTCAATTATTGAGGCTTCTATCTTTTTTATGAGATTTATTAGTGATAATTGTTTCCCTTTAAAAATACTCCTATTTCTTTCCATCCATACTTGCCATAGCAGTATTGAAGGTGTGTTTGTCCATAGCATACCATATAGACTATGTTTGAGGGGAGTGGGTCAACCCTGCATAAGACTTAGCAAGCCCTTTGGTAATATTGTATACCAATCCAATTTATTGATCAACCATAGCCAACATTGAATTGTAAATTCACAAGTCATTAGTAATTGATCCATAGTTTCTTCATCCTTTTCGCAGAGTGGACACCTATTCGAACCTTCATATCCATAATTTCTAAACCAATCCATTGTTAAAATTTTGTTTTTCCTTGCTTCCCATTAGAACATCCCTACTTTGGGCAGACACATATTGTCCCAACATAGATTAATGGATAATTTTGTTCTAGGTTGTTGTTTTGAGTTCCATCCTATATTTGGATCTTTATTATTTAGTACTATGTAATCCTTGACATACTTACCAATTTTTCTTTCCAAAACCTCTTTCTAAACTTGATTATTTAGAAGACAGTGAATGGGAAAATTCCCCCCCATGAATCACTCCAAAAAAGTGCTTTGTTACCATCTGCTATATTCCAGGTCAGTCGTCCTATTATTATATTTCGACAATTCATTAAGAAATTCCATATTCTGGATCCTTTTGGAGGAGATATTGTTTTGAATATACTAATTTTAACATCAATATTGAGATATTTGTGTCATAAGATCCTTGCCTACTTTAGATGAGGTTCCTTATACATTTTCCATATCAATTTTGCACCTAATGCCTTATTTTTTTTGCCTAATTTCTTAATCCAATGCCTCTTATCTTTGGTTTAATCAAACTCCCACTTCTCGCCTGCCCCCTGCCAGTAGAAGGTTTTGAGCTTCCTGTCCAATTCGTCTCTAACTTCTACTGTCAATGGAAGGCGTGAAATTTGATGTTGAGGTATACAAGATAACACTAATTTTAACATAATTACTCTCCCTGTTGTTGACAACCATTTGCCTTTCCACGACTAAAATCTTTTACCTAATTTGGATAACACATTATCCCAGAGTTTTGTGGATTTAATGTCACTCTCCAACAGAAATCCTGAATATTTGCAGGGGAGTTCATTTCTTATAAATCCTAATGTGTTTTTCATTTCTCTTTCCCTTAATTTACCCATTCTTAAAAAGAAGATTTTTTTATTATTTATTATTCACTTCTTTCCCATAGGCCCTTGAGTAACAATCTAGAATAAGCTTTAGATTCCTTGCTTTTTTTTTGTTACCTTCCCCAAATAGCAATGTGTCATCAGAGAATTATTGATGAGTCATGCAGGGAAGATTACTAGTAATCTTAATACCTACTATTTTTCCCAGTTCCTGAGATTTCAATATAGTTCTACCTAATGCCTCAGTCACAATGATAAATAGAAAAGGGGAAATTGGGTCTCCCGGTCATAATCCTCTAGAAATATCAAAGAATTCTTTTGGGGTACCATTTACTAATATAGATACCTTGGGACTTGAGATGCATTCAAAAATTAAAATGATCCATTGTTTGGAAAATTCGAAGGCTTCCAAACATTACATAGGAATCTTCTATCCACCTTGTCATAGGCCTTCCTAATATCTAATTTTACCAGCATACATGAATTATGATTATGTTGTATGGACTGGATTACTTCGAGCTATTATTACCCCATCATAGATTGACCTTACAGGTACAAGTCTCATTATAGTGGGTAATAATAGCTTCATTCTATTTTCTAGAGTCTTAGCCATTACCTTATATACTGTATTACATAGGTATATATTCATGTACTTGTCTAGGCTTTCTGACTTTTCTTGTTTAGGTATTAGTGTTATGAAGGTATTATTAATCTCTTTTAGAAATCGTCCTGAGTTTCTTGCACTTTCCAATGCATCTGCCATCTCATCTCCCATAAATTAATAGCATGCTTGGAAGAAGCATGTTGGAAATCCATCCAGACCAAGGGTCTAGTCCAGACGGAGTTGTTTGAGTGCTAATTCTATCTCTTCTTTGGTGAATTTTCTCATTATTTTTTTTGTTTTGGTTTGTTGTTATCAGCTTTGGAATATTATTTAACAGACTCGTTTGAGCTTCTAAATCCAAGCCTTCATAATTGTTTACAATATTATGAAAGAAAGCTATTGCTTCTTTGGAGATTTCCTCTAGGTCTTCTAATAATCTTCCTACTGCATCTTTTAACTTAGTGATTCTATTAATATTGTTTCTTGTTTTGGTGCTATTGTGGAAGAACTTAGTATTTTTGTCTCCCTCTAAAAGCCAAGTCTCTCTTGACTTTTGTCTCCAAAAGATTTCCTCCTTGGACAATATGTCTTTATATATTTGTAACAATTCCTTTTCTTTGAGATAGATTATTTGGTTCATTCTATCCTTAATTACTTGTTCATTTAATTTCTCCATATTTTCCTCTATTTGTTCTTTGATTTCAAATATATTGCCAAATTATTCCTTGTTCCATTGTAACAATTTCCTTTTGATTATTTTTAGTTTGGTAGTGAAGCAATAGAGTTTGGATCCTATTACCTTCTCCTCCTTCCATCACTGTTCTACCATATCAATAAATTTTTTGCTTCTCATCCACATCTTTTCAAACTTGAAGGGACATCTTTTAGGCTCGAGTTCTTCTAAAATATTAAATTGGACTAGTTAATGTTCTAATGCCAAGTTGGGTATGATCGTTGCTTTAAGGATATGATGAAAATATGTCATTTTACCTTTGAAAAGAAATCATCCATTTTTTTGTTATTTGACTAAAGCCCGATCTCCTATTATTCCAGGTATAAACTCTGTTTTCCATTTTTATTGTTCTCTCTTTATACCCCCAACTTTCTCTAATAAATCTAATATAGAATTAAAATAACCTCCCAATATGCTATTGTAGTTAGGGTTTAGGATGAACTGCTTCCCTATTTCATCCCAAACTTCTCTTTTCTTAAGATTGGGGGTAGGTCCATAAATATTAAATAATGCAAACATAAGATTTCTACTCAAGTAGTTTACTAAGGAGAAAATCCAATTTTTATTTTTAATGTTACATTTACTGAGACTTTCCGTGCATCCCATATTATTCCTAAACCTTCTGAAGTTCATTCTGTTGAAGCCACCTCCCATTTCCAGCAACATATCCTCTTCCTAAATTCCTCTGATTCATTATCATTCAATCTCATTTCTTTGATCATGAATATTTTTTCCTTAGCTGAAAAAATGCCATGCTTAAAAATATGTTGTTTGTTAGGGGCATTCATGCCCCTAACATTCCATGTTATTATTTTCATGGAAAAGCGGGAAGGAACTTCCCGTCCCTACATTCAACAAAGATGTTATTTTTGTTTTATCTACTTTTGCCCCATCTTTAGTCCTTAATTATGAAAGAGATTTTATTCCTCTTTTTTGGGGGGATTTTACACAATCCCGTCTTGATTGGCTTGGGATATAGGAGCATATGCCTAGTAATCCTACTATGGCATCTGATTCCATATCCAAATCTTTGTCCTCTATGTTCTTTTCAATTTATTCTTCTTTTGCCTCTTCCTCAATTACCACCATGATTTGTTCTATTAATTGTTGATTCTCATTTTCATCATCTTCTACTTCTAACCGATCTTCTATAAATCCATCTTCCATAATCCCATAAGAAGCCTTTAACTCTATTGGCATATCTACCTCTATGTTAATTTTTACCTTCTTTGTAATTAATATTTTTCCCCCTCTTAGACTATACGATTGGTGAAACTTGCTCATGTTCTACTTCTTAATTCAGAAGCTCCAACGTTTGCCTTAAAATCTTTTGCATCCCTTAATAAATGTTGTAAGGCTTCTTTACTAGTTGATATACTTTCTACCCTTTCTCCTATATTGCTTTTTTCTTTAATGCTTATAGCTTTCTCCTTTCCTGATTTGGAGTCATTGTTTGTTACATTGGCTTCTACAATGAATCCTCCTTTCTCATTATTAAATTTGATGGAGACTTCCAATATTGGCATTTTTTCTTATATTGATTTGACCTCTTTGGATAGTGCCTTGTCTTCAGAAGTATATCAGTTTTGTCTATTCTCTCATTATAGAAAGAAGGTTGTAAGAACCAACTTCCTTTTTTCTGAGATAATTTGAATAGGCTTTAATTATTTAATTTCAGTATTTATTTCAATAAGTATTTTAACTTCTTCAAATAGGTCCTTACCTCAAATTCCTTCAGAACCTAGAAATGAACCCATCTTATTGCCTATCAATTCTATAATAGAAGGAAAGTGATATTCAACAGGCATCGATCCTATATTAA
Source organism: Thuja plicata (assembly GCA_018584345.1). NCBI lineage: Eukaryota > Viridiplantae > Streptophyta > Pinopsida > Cupressales > Cupressaceae > Thuja > Thuja plicata. The sequence goes on from MU227276.1 coordinate 220,622, forward strand.
ACCATTTTAATAATTTTTATGCTTTATACAATCTGAGATTACATTTTGGTTTCCATTCTTTCCAATGAAAACTATAACCTTTGAAAAATTTGATATTCCCATAGAGAATTTCATGTTTAATTTCTTTATTTTTGCAAGTTATCAATAAGAAATTATTATATAGGTAGTAAATACTTACCTAGTTGGGGAAATGCTTCCTCCACCATGTTGTTATTTCTTGCAGTGGTTGGGTCTAACCATTCTAAACTGCTATTACTCCTAGCTCTGTGTAGAAATCCCAATATGTTTGCATTGAATCAACTTTGATTTCCAAAATTGTGTACTTTTGTCTCCCACCATTATTAGGGTGTGCTCATATTTTGATTAATTCATTTATATCCACTGGAGCGCCATTCACCCTAATTCCTACCCTAGGGTATGATGCCCTAAGATACTCATCCTTTGTTTTTTTTTTTATCTATGTGTCCTTTGTCAATCTTTTCTCCAATAATATGGTAGATGAAAATTCCTATTTAACTGATTTCTTCTAGACGATAATCTATTGCCCAAAAATCTAGAAGGGTTGGCCCTTGGTCTTGTATATTTTTTTGGTTTTTTACATTCCATTTTTTTCCCTTTGTTATTGCTTACTAATATTGTCTTAGGGGGAAATAGGTTGTGTTGGCTGATTCTTCCGTTGATTTTGGCCTCTACCATCCTCGGGGGTTTGAAAGATAAATTATTGGCTTTTGGTAAGTATGCCTACTGATATGAATTTGCAAAGGAGTTCTTCCTGATCCCCAACAATATTGTATTGGCCCTTCTTGCTACTGGTTTGGGAGGATTGATGCAATTTTCCTTTCTTGCCATTCATTTGGCCTTTCTGCCCAAAACCAACTGTCATTCCCCTTCTTCAAATCTAGAAGAAGGGTGGGACTTCTAGTGGTGATACTTGTTGATTCACATCGGGAATATTTTTGCATATTTCAGAGCATATCAAAATATGTATTTTTTCTATATTAATAATTTAATATATTGATTTTTCAATGTTTTTTTTCAAATCTAAGCAATATAATAGATTATATGATTATAATATATAATTTAATATTTTATATAATAAAATTGTAGTTGTTAAATATAATGTAAAAATCTAATACAATAAAACCTGCAATATGGAATCACATGTATGTGTCTATCAAAATGAGGGTGACAGGCAACTGGTTTTTCAAGGAGCCATGAATCCGAAAAGGTGGGACATGATGTTGAAACACCTTGATGATATTATCAAGAGAGCGGTGTAGATTGTTATAGGAGAGGAATTTTATGACAACCAATATACATTCAGAACAAGTTGTAATATTCTAGATATTTTTGCTGTTATCCTTCTTAGTGCTAGAGTTCATAACCAAGATGTAGTTTCAATGTGTCATGTTATCTTTGGTCAAAATTTATGTGGAGGTCTGGCTCATGCAGTATTTAGCATAAATGAGAAGTTGGAAATTCTATATTCTGATGATTATATGTCCCACCCAGTAGAGGCTCTGGTTAATGTGGAAAGAATTATCAGGAGGCCTATATTGGTTTTCAAGGACGAGTCAGTTTTTTATAACCATATGCTAGCAATGGAAAGAAATATCAATTATCTCTTATGCTGGCTTCATATTGTTCCATCTAAAAATGCATTATGGCTTAGGTACTATGTACAAGATGAAGGTTACAAGGTTGCAGATGATTTTGGATACGCTGAATTGGAGAGATACTAGGTTATCCCGCCTATAATTGTTAAGGCTTCAATGTTAGACAAAAAGGACATGCTAAGGAAGACAAAGGGAAAGGGTGTAGCAATGCCAACACCAACCTGTGTGGAGTTTAACATGATGGGTCATATGGTGAAGAGAAAGTAATCTACTATGCTCACAAGGGAGAGATATAGATTTTTAGGATTTCTATGGTAGGGTTAGGACCTAAAATTTTGGTAGAACGTTTATAACATGTTATATAGATGGAAGAATTTTTATAATTTCATTCAAACTACTATTTTTATTTTGGTATGTTATGTTAGAATAATTAAGAGGGGGGGGTGAATTAGTTAGACTCAGTGCCCTCGCAAAATTATCCTATAGTCCCAAATTCCTCCAGATGTATAACAAAACAAATTCAATCATATAAAACTTAGCTCGGTGAAAAGTTATTCTGTAAACTTAAACTTTCATCAATAGTGTTTACCAAATGTCAGTAAATCAATATTGTGATTACCAATCTAGGTCAATAAAATAAAGTGTAAAGTAAAATAACAATCCACAACATTCATACACATTGACATATAGATTTTTAACATGGAAACCTTGTTAAGGGAAAAACCACCTGGGACCGGTAACCCAAAATATTTTCACTCTTCTGAAGTGAGCTCGGTGAAGAGCCAACCCTGTTAAAGGTTACAATGCACACTGTTAAATGTGACCTTGTTAGAGGATTTAAAACTACCAGTTCTCTCTTGACCATGAATTCACTATGGGGTCAACAAGAAAACAATTAACATTCTCTAAATGTTCTAATAAGGATTCACTATCCCACTCAATTAAGATATTTATCTGTAACAATGGTTAAACTGATATAGTAATGATCTGATTCAAACACAACTCTGATTTGCAGGTATTCAGATCTATTCTAAGTACATAATACCTCTGATCAAATTGTTCACTTCAGTTCATATCATACTTGTTCTGCTTGATAATCCCCTTTCCTCTATTTTACTCGGCGATGCCTTTAGAAATGCTTGGTTCTGTCTTTAACCAGCTTGATCAGTCATGCATCAATTTCACATGTATGCTTCAACATCTGTATACACAATTCACAAATTAATCTCTTGTATATTATATAGACATCATGTATCATTTAATTTTATCCTTCAAATCTTGCTGCTTAATCTCCATCGTTCATTTTCCCGCTTGATCCTTCCTAAACAGTTGTGTTAAAAATACGTTTCAATCTTTGACGTCTGATCTTCCTTGAATTTTCATAACCATTTGATCAATAAAAACTTTATCTTATACCTCCAAATCATCAATTGTCAGCTCAACATTTTATTCAGCCTCGGTTTGAATTAATTGCTTAATCAATAGTTGTGTTGGCAATCACTTACACGGTTAACACTGGTTCTCGGTATACACTGTTGATGACATGTAATTGATTGAATATTTGAAGATGTTAAGATGATCACCAAAATGCAAAAAGATAATGCAAGACATTAAATCAGTTAATGGATTGTATTGTCATTGATGTCAACTTGATATAATCTAATCGGTTATAATCAAAGTGTCAAAAGACTTCAGAGAATCAGATAGAGAAATATTATGCTTTCATTAATGCATAAAAGACAAGCATTCACTATGTGACTTCAAACACCGACAGCTAGTGACAGACAAAGATCACCGAAAGTTAAGTCATAGTGATGCCTGAGCAAGAAAACCAACGAGCATTACCGATGAGTAGAATCACAAGCATACCCGACGACCAGAATCACAGTGTAACTCGAAGGACAGACAAGCCCGAAGGACAGACAACCCTGACAGAGAAGCTCGAGGAGAACTGGTGTGTTGACCGAAGCTAACTAGAGTTAAAACACCAAAAATAACTTAAGTTCAGAAATGACAAAATATCTAGCTGGAAGAGCTAAATATAGACTTAACTGGTAGTTATCATTATTTTCATCGACAAGATAAAGCCAGAGATAAGTAAAGGATTTAAAGTTGTTTTGTCCAGTTGGAAAGAAGATCTCTGCGAGATAAAACAAGATTTTTTATTTAAGTCTAATTGGATAAGATTATGTATCATGCCAAGATCAAGAAAATCAAGAACCTAACAATGGTGATATCATGTCTATAAAGAGATAACTTAATTCTTTACGAATTAAGGGGAGTGAGTGAAAAAGAGGATGCTGGAGAGAAACTGATGAAGAACAACTTCATACAGTCTTGATCAATCAAGCTGAGGAAAGAGCTAAATATTTCTGCAGACACCAAACAACAAAGCATAGCATCACTGAGCAGAACAACAGTGGAGCAAAGGTATTAAAAGGACATATTGATCAGATTGGTTTTATGAGCTTATAATAGATCTAAAAATCTGCAAGTATAAGTTGTTTATGTGAATAGATCATACTATTTTAGTTTAACCATTGTTACAAAAAGTCTCTTAACCGAGCAAGATTTAAAGATCCTTTCTATATTGAGATACATCCTAAGGAGTATCAAAAAGTTTGATCATGAAGATAGCATGAGATGCCAAATACCTATTGACAAGCCAAGAGAGTGTTTGATCAAGGAAGGTAGCATAGAGATGCCCGATATCAAGTGACAAACTAAACTTTTATATCCTCTAACAAGGTCACACCTAACAGTGTGTTTGTAACCTTTAACAGGGTTGGCTCTTCACCGAGCTCACTTTAGAAGAGTGAAAATTTTGGGTTGTCGGTCCCAAGTGTTTTTTCCCTTAACAGGGTTTCCCCGTTAAAAATCCATGTCTCAATGTGTTTATGAGTCATTACTTTAGTGTTTTGCATTACACATAGCTTAACTAGATTGATTGGTATACTCTAAGTAATTTACTATTTTTCGGTAAATTAATAGACTGTTATTTGGTAAACATACAGTATAAGGTTTAGCAAAGCATTCTGAGCAGTAGAAATTTGATAAGTATATTTGGAGGCATTCATCTTATAGGACTGAAGATAACTAGAGGCTTAATTTTGTGGTACTAAGTTTTTGGTTTGATTAATTAGAATATTTTTGAGGCCACTGATCCCCCCCTTAGTTATTACTAACAATTGGTATCAGAGCTTGTGTGCTTATAAAGGGAGTTTAACAGCTCAAGCAAAAAATCCTCAAGATGATGCTCTGAGCGATGGAGATTAGAATGAAGGTTAAAAACCTTATCAGAATGATGATAACAGAGCTGAACCAAAACTTGCCAAGTATGTCAGAAGAAATCATCCACAAAATCAAATTATAGGAGACAAGAAGGCTAGAATGAGAACAAGAAGTAAGTCACTAAACACCAGATGTTTACATTGTGATTTTGAGCCTAAATCTATTAATACTGCACTTGAAAATGAGGAATGGATCAATGCTATGAATGAGGAAATAGAACAGATTGAGAAGAACAGTACATGGACACTAGTACCAAGACTAGATGACAAGAATGTCGTCGATATCAAATGGATATTCAGAAACAAGCTGAATGAGAATGGAGAAGTCACTAGAAACAAAACAAGGTTAGTATGCAAGGGATATGCACAAGAAGAAGGTATTAATTATGGTGAAACCTTTGCACCCATTGCTAGACTAGAAGGATTTAGAATCTTACTTTCTTATGTTGCATTCAAAGGATTCAAGGTATACCATATGGATGTCAAATCTGCATTCCTAAATGGAATACTTGAAGAAGAGGTATACATTGAACAACTAGAAGGGTTTGTTGATCCAAACAAGAGAAACATGGTATGTAGACTACATAAAGCCTTGTATGGATTAAAACACACACCTAGAGCCTGGTATGAAAGACTTCACTCCTATCTCATTAGCATTGAATTTGTAAGAACAAGTAAAAATAGCAATCTATACTTAAAAGAAGATACCGATGGTAATATTTTGATTGCTGAAATTTTTGTTGATGATATCATTTTTGAGGGAAATGAAATGTTATGCAAATCCTTTTCTAATGAAATGAGCAAAGAAATTGAAATGTCTATGTTTGGGGAGATCAAATTCTTTCTTAGTCTACATATTCTTCAACAAGATGCAGGCATTTATATCCCTTAGTCCAAATACATCAAGGAAGTGTTGAAGATATTCAAGATGGAAGATTCCAAACCAGTTGGAACACATATGGCTACCAAATGTAAGCTGACCAAAGAAGACAAATCAAATGAGGTAAACCAAACCTTGTATAGATAAATTATTGGAAAACCAATGTATGTTGTTCATACCAGACCAGATATAGCACATGCAGTGGGAATAGTTGCAATATTCTCTACTAATCCCAAAGAATCACATATGACTATGTCAAGAGAATTCTGAGATATCTGAAGAACACCGGGGACTATGGCTTGCAATATAAAAGAGAAGGAAAAATTGAGCTACAAGTCTACACAGATGTTGATTGGGCTGGAAATATTGATGATTGAAAGAGCACAACTAGAGGATCATTCTTCATGGGTGACAGACTTGTCACATGGATAAGCAAGAAGCAAGGATGCATCTCTCAGTCTATTGCAGAAGCATAATATGTGGCTTCTACTACAAATTGCTCCAATATTGCATGGATCAACAAATAGTTACTGGAAGGTATGAATATGAAGATACTTGAACCAGTAATTATCTACTATGATAATACTAGTGCAATTAACATTTCTAAGAATCCAGTCATGCATGCTAAGACTAAGCATATTGCTATCAAGTATCACTATCTGAGAGAACAAGTGCAAGCAAAGGAGGTGATACTGGAATATGTTCAATCAAAGGAACAATTGGCTCATATATTCACCAAGCCATTACCAAAAGATATATCTTAGTACCTGAGACAAAGACTAGGGGTCCAACTCTTGTCTATAGGTCAGTAAGTTGACTAGGAGGCTACATCAGCCTAAATATATCAGAGATCAGTCATGTTGATGCAAGCACTGAGATGGATAGCAATAGATACACTTGTACACAATAAGGTATAAGTATGCACCGAACACCAGAGATATTATATTGCTGATGGATAGGGAAATTGAAGGAATATATTATGTAAAGGATGGAAGATGATAAAAACAAGGAGAAGTGTGTTTGTTTGGCATTTTTGTCAAAGGGAGAGATGATCTCATTATCATGAGAGAGAGAGAGAGAGAGAGAGAGAGAGAGAGATCAATATAAAGGAGAGAGAGAGAGAGAGAGAGAGAGAGAGAGAGAGAGAGAGAGCANAATAAAAAGGAGAGAGAGAGAGAGAGAGAGAGAGAGAGAGAGAGAGAGAGATCAGTATAAAGGAGATATTATCTCATTAATCAGAAAAAATTATATCATTATCCATGAAAAGAAGAAGTTACTGAGAATCAAAAGGAAGAGTTAATCAATATTCAAAGGGAGAGAGATTGATTACATATGAAATATCCATCTAAGGGAGAGAAGTAACACAAGGAAGACAATACAAACAAAGGGAGAGAGTTCATACAAAGAGATGACTCAATGTTGTCAAAGGAAAAAGAGATTATCAAGAAGAGGAACAGTCAAGGAAGAACACATATCAGAATAGAAAAAGAAGATGCTACATCTATTCAATGAAGGGATTGAAGATTGAAGACAACCACTCTGCAAGAAACAAATCTAAGCTATTTGAGCTTACTCAAAGTCAGACATTTGTAATAGTTACAATAGGAAAGCTTGATGAAACTGTATATTTCATATTGTATTAGTGATAGTATAGTATGATAATGTAGTATGTTTCCATCAATGCCAAAGGGAGAGATTGATGACATGTAATTGATTGAATATTTGAAGATGTTAAGTTGCTCACCGAAATGCAGAAAGATAATGCAAGACATTAAATCAGTTAATGGATTGTATTGTCATTGATGTCAACTTGATATAATATAATCGGTTATAATCAAAGTGTCAAAAGACTTCAGAGAATTAGAGAGAGAGAGATTATGCTTTCAGTAATGCATAAAAGATAAGCATTCACTCTATGACTTCAAACACTGACGGCTAGTGACGGACAGAGATCACCAAAAGTTAAGTCACAGTGATGCCTAAGAAAGAAAACTGACAAGCAACATCACAAGCATACCCGACAGCCAGAATCATAGTGTAACCTGAAGGACAGACAACCCCGATGGAGAAGCCCAAGGAGAACTAGAGTGTTGACTGAAGCTAACTAGAGTTAAAACACCGAAAATAACTGAAGTTTAGAAATGACAAAATATATAGCTGGCAGAGCTAAATATAGACTTAGCTAGTAGTTATCATTGTTTTCATCGACAAGATAAAGCCAGAGATAAGTAAAGGATTTAAAGTTGTTTTGTCCAGTTGGCAAGAAGATCTCTGCGAGACAAAACAAGATTTTTGATTTAAATATAATTGGCTAAGATTGCACGGATCACGCCAAGATCAAGAAAATCAAGAACCTAATAACAGTGATATCATGTCTATAAAGAGACAACTTAATTCTTTATGAATTAAGGGGAGTGAATGAAAAAGAGGATGCTAGAGAGAAACTGATGAAGAACAACTTCATATAGTCTTGATCAATCAAGCTGAGGAAAGAGCTAAAGATTTCTGTAGACACTGAACAATAGAGCATAGCATCACCGAGTAGAATAATAGTGGAGCAAAGGTATTAAAAGGAAATATTGATTAGATTGGTTTTATGAGCTTACAATAGATCTAAAAATATGCAAGTATAAGTTGTATATGTGAACAGATCATACTGTTTTAGTTTAACCATTGTTACAGTAAGTCTCTTAACTGAGTAGGATTTAAAGATCCTTTCTATATTGAGATACATCCTAAGGAGTATCAAAAAGTTTGATCATAAAGATAGCATGAGATGCCAAATACCTATTGACAGGCCAAGAGAGTGTTTGATCAAGGAAGGTAGCATAAAGATGCCCGATATCAAGTGACAAACTAAACTTTTAAATCCTCTAACAAGGTCACACCTAACAGTGTGTTTGTAACCTATAACAGGGTTGGCTCTTCACCAAGCTCACTTCAGAAGAGTGAAAATTTTGGGTTACCGGTCCCAAGTGGTTTTTCCCTTAACATGGTTTCCACGTTAAAAATCTATGTGTCAATGTGTTTATGAGTCATTACTTTAGTGTTTTGCATTATACATAGCTTAACTGGATTGATTGGTATACTCTAAGTAATTTACTATTTTTCGGTAAATTAACAGACTGCTATTCAGTAAACATACAGTATAAGGTTTAACAAAGCATTCCCGGTAGTAGTAATTTGATAAGTATATTTGGAGGCATTTTTCTTATAGGACAAAAGATAACTAGAGGCTTAATATTATGGTACTAATTTTTTGGGTTGATTAATTGGAATAATTTTGAGGCCATTGATTCACCCCCCCTCTCATTTATTACTAACAACTGTGTTTTACTCAGTTTACACTGCTACTTAGTGTATACAAAACTCTTCATTTTTCTGACCACATAAACATTGTTTGTTCCAAAAATTTAATACATAACAAATTTTTTCCACCATAATAATACTCAAATGAGTTGACATCAATAACAATCCATCAACTGATAATGTTTATCATCACTTTTGCAACTCAGTTGAATATCAACAAATGACTTCAAACATATAATTTTTGTTCTACAACTGCAACAATTTAGTAGCTCTCCCTAGCTTGAATATAATCTGTGTCAGTATAAACAAAATATTCACTATGCATACTCTCCTTGTTGTTTTATCTTTTCAGCTCTTGAATCTCTCTATAGATTAGATATGTCTCTCCCTTTCTCTTTCTCTCTTTAGTGGATATATATTTCATTGGTAGTTTCTCTCCCTTTGACAACAATGCCAAAAAATAAATATGCAGCTCTTTAGTAGCCAAATGAAATATCTCTAATTTTCGGTGCAGTAGTTACCTTTTTGTACTGATATCTCTGTTTCGGTCCAGTTCAGCTTTTGCATCAACATGATTGATATTCTGATTTCATGTAGGTTGATGCAACCTCATAATCTGCTTAGTTACCAATAGACAAGAGATGAACCCCTAGTTTACCTCTCAAGTACTCAAATGTATCCTTCTGTAAGGGTTTTGTGAATATGTCTGCAAGTTGTTCTTTTGATTGTACATATTCCAGTATTACTTATTATTCTTGTACTTGTTCCCTCAAGTAGTGATACTTTATAGAAATATGCTTTGTCTTTGCATGCATCATAGGATTCTTTGAAATATTTATAGCACTTGTGTTATCACAATAAATCATCATTGGTTCAGTGATCTCCTCATTCATTCCTTTCAATAATTGTTTTATCCATGCTATGTTAGAACAATTTGTAGCAGCAACAACATACTATGCTTCTGCAGTTGATTGAGATATGCATCCTTGCTTCTTGCTAATCCAAGTAACTAGTCTTTCTCCAATAAAGAATGCTCCACCAGTAGTGCTCTTTCTGTCATCTATATTTCCAGCTCAATCAACATCTGTATAGACTTTCAATTCAATTTTTCCTGATCTTTTATACCAAAGTCCGTAATCCTTGGTATTCTTCAAATATCTAAAAATCATTTTAACAACTGTCATATGTGACTCTCTGGGGTTAGCATAAAATCTTGCAACTATTCCAACTGCAAGTGCTATATCTGGTCTAGTGTGAACAACATACATCAATTTACCAATCATAGATCTGTACAAGGTTTGATTTACCTTAGGTGTCTTGTCTTATTTTTTTAGTTTGCATCCTGTCACCATAGTTGTTCTGACTGGTTTTGATTCCTCCATTTTGAATGTCTTTAGTACTTCCTTGATGTATTTTGATTGAGTAATGTATATTCCTACAGTTTTTTGTAAAATTTTCAATCCTAGAAAAAATTTGATTTGACCAAACATCGACATCTCAAATTCTTTCCTCATTTCATCAGCAAATGAAGTGCATAAGTTATCATTACCTCCAAATATGATATCATCAACAAATATTTCAACAATAAGTATCTTATCATCATTTCCTCCTTTTAAATACAAATTGTTGTTGTCACTTGTTCTAATAAATCCAATACTTATTAGATAATAATGCAGTCTTTCATACCATACTCTTGGTGCTTGCTTCAGTCCATATAAAGCTTTGTGTAACTTACATACCATGTCTGTCTAATCAGGATCAACAAATCCCTTAGGTTGTTTAATGTATACCTCCTCTTCTAGTATTCCATTCAAAAATGCAACCTTCACATCCATTTGATATACCTTGAATCCTTTATATGCAGTGTATGCAAGTAGCATTCTTACTCCTTCAAGTCTAGAAATTGGTGCAAAAGTTTCTCCATAGTCAATTCCTTCTTCTTGTGCATACCCTTTGCAAACCAATCTTGCTTTATTTTTTATTACATTCTCATCTTCATTCAATTTGTTTATGCAAAATCCATTCGGTGCCAATGATATTTTTATCACTCAGTCTCGGAACTAATGTCCATGTATTATTTTTCTGTATCTTCTCAATTTCTTCATTCATGGAATTAAACCATTCTTCATTTTCTAATGCATCTCTAACATTTTTAGGCTCAAATTCACAAATTAAACAAGCGTCATCTCTTAACTTACTTCTTTTCAATATGCTTGCTCTTTTATCTCCAATGATATGATCCTGTGGATGGTGTCTTGTTACATATCTAGAAAGTACATGTTTAGTTCTTGGTCCTTCATCATCTTCTTCAGTATCTACATTGTCTTTTGGTTCATGATCTTATGTTTCATCATTTTTTTGATTCTCAGTTTGTGCTACCTGTTGCTTGGTGATATTAATTTGTTTCTTGGTAACATTAGTCTGTTGCCTGATAATTTTAGGTATCTGTGTCGGTATAGTGTTAGGCTCTTCCCAGGAAACAAATTTACTATAATCTTTAGGCTCTTTCATGTTGTCCTCATCATTTATCTCAGCAAATTCATCAACTTTCACATTTGCACTCTCAATGATTTTGTTAGTTGCCTTGTTCAAACATTTGTAAGCTTTAATCTTAGTAGAATATCCAAGAAATATTCCTTCATCACTTTTTGAATCAAATTTTCCATTTTGATCATCTTTTAGAATATAACACCTACTACCAAATATTCTAAAATAGCTCACATTGGGAGTATAACCATACCATAGCTCATAAGGTGTTTTGTTTGAATCTTTCTTTAGTTGTACTCAGTTCAGTGTGTATACTGTTGTGTTGACTACTTCTCTCCAGTATGTTTGTGCAACTTGCTTTTCAATCATCAATGTTCTAGCACAATCAACAATTTATTTGTTCCTTCTTTCAACAATCTCGTTCTGTTGTGGTGTACTTGGTGCAGAAATTTGTCTTTTGATTCCATTCTCATTACAAAAGTTAGTGAAATCATAAATAAATTCACCTCCTCTATCAGATCTCAAACACTTCAGATCTCTACCAGTTTCTTTTTCCACTTTTGCCTTATACCACTTAAACATCTTAAATGCTCCAGATTTCTCTTTTAGAAACATTACAGTCATCATCATAGAGTAGTTATCAACAAATAAAATAAAATATTTGTCCCCAAAATAGTTGTGTTCTCATTGGTACACATAAGTCTATATGAACTAACTCTAAAATGTCATTAGATGAGAAATTCTTGCTCTTGAAACTAGATTTTGACATCTTACCCATTTGATAATTTTTGCACATTACATGGTCTAGTTTAGTTAAGCTCAGTAAGCCTCCAACTTTTCTTTTTCTACTAATCTTAACTATGTTGTCAAAATTTACATGACAAAGTATTTTATGCCATATCCATATATCTTCATTCTTTGCCAATAAACAAGTAGTTTCAGTTGTGTCAAGATAGAATAAGTTACCTCTTGATTGTTCAAATTTTCCATCATAGATTCTTTCTTTTCTGTTCTCAAATGCAACTTGGTGACCTGTGTTGTTCAACTATGAAACACTCAACATATTGTAGTTAAGTCCTTTTACCCAATAAGCATTTTCACATTTGTTTTGATTGTTCAACATAACAGTACCTTTTCCTTTCACTTGACAAGGTGTATCATTTCTCATTCTTACTGGTCCTCCATCATAATGTTCGAGAAATTCAAATTTTCCTTTATCACCTATCATGTGATGTGTACAACCACTATCAATAACCCAAATATCATGTTTACTAACTTTAGAGATAAGTGATGTTTCTACATACCTTTCATCTTCATCTGAATCATCTTTCAATTCTGCAAACACTGTCTCAATATCTTCATCACTGTCAAAGTTACTGTCATTAACTTTATCTTCAATAATGTAACAGGATTTCTTACCTTTATCCTTGTAATCTTGGTTATCTCTTCTATTATACTATCATTTTCTTCTGAAATCTTGGTCATCCTTTTTGTCATTAGGTCTATCATTTCTATCATCATTCTTTTTGTTAGGGAATCTTGTAGCAAAATGACCAATCTCTTTACAATTAAAGCATATCAAAGGTAGCTTACCTTTATATCTTCCTTTACCTCTGTGTAATCTTCTAACCATTAAAGCTTCAAGTTCATCAAGTTCCTTGTCATCACTATCACTGTCACTGTTAATTCTGATTGTGTGTTTGCTACTAGATTTTCCATAGACATACATGCAGATTCCATAGATGGTACAACACTGTTGTCAAAGTTATTCAACTCAAAAGAAATCAATCTTCCAGCAAGACTATCAACAGTAATGTTATTTCTAGGTGCTGCTCTCATTTCATGTATTGCAGAGACTCTTATATAATAAATAGGTAATAGAGTTCTAAGAATCTTACTCACAATTGTGTCTTCATCAATGGTTCCACTAGATCCTCGAATAACATTCACAACTTCCTTAAGTCAGGTACTGTATTGTGTGATGTTTTCTCCTTCCTTCATTCACATGTCATCAAACTTTCCACGAAGGCTCTCAGTACATTTACACCTCCTCCATAAATTGTTGTAAGTTGATCCCACATCTGCTTGGCACTTGTATAATTCTTGATGTCCTCAAACTCAGAATCAGTAAGTGAAGAGGAAATCTCCAACATGATAAGGTTATGCTCATGTTTTTCTTTCAACAGATTTACTGTCAAAGTTCCAGTAGGTAGAATGAATTCATTGTCCAGAAAATCTTCAATGTTGCTTGCAATTCCTGATAGGTATAATCTCATTCTACTTTTCCATGTCCGGAAGTTATTCTTGTTCATCTTAGGTGCATCTCTCTTATACATCTTGTGATCTTTAGCGTAAGTCCTTGAAAACTTTCTTCTAAGTGCTATATGCACTAATAAGCATTGTTTCTTTGATACCAATTGTTAGAATGTTGAATCAGTTAGACGCAGTGCCCTCACAAAATTATCCTATAGTCCCAAATTCCTCCAGATGTATAACAAAACAAATTCAATCATATAAAACTCATCTTGGTGAAAATGTATTCTGTAAACTTAAGCTTTCATCAATAGTGTTTACCAAATGTCAGTAAATTAGTACTGTGATTACCGATCTAGGTCAATAAAATAAAGTGTAAAGTAAAATAAAAATCTACAATATTCATACACATTGACACATAGACTTTTAACGTGGAAACCCTGTTAAGGGAAAAACCACCTGGGACTGGTAACCCAAAATATTTTCACTCTTCTAAAGTGAGCTCGGTGATGAGCCAACCCTGTTAAAGGTTACAATGCACACTATTAAATGCGACCTTGTTAGAGGATTTAAAACTACTAGTTCTCTCTTGACCATGCATTCACTATGGGGTTAACAAGAAAACAATTAACATTCTCTGAATGTTCTAATAAGGATTCACTATCCCACTCAGTTAAGAGATTTATCTGTAACAATGGTTAAACTAATATAGTAACGATATGATTCAAATACAACTCTAATTTATAGATATTTAGATCTATTCAAAGTACATAATACCTCTGATTAATTTGTTCACTTTAGTTCATATCATACTTGTTCTGCTCGGTAATCCTCTTTCCTCTTTTTTTCTTGGCGATGTCTGCATAAATGCTCGGTTCTGTCTTTAACCAGTTTGACCAGTCATGCATCAATTTCACATATATGCTTCAGCATCTGTGCACATGATTCACAAATGAATCTCTTGTCTCTTATATAAACATCATGTATCATTTAATTTTATCCTTCAAATCTTGCCGCTTAATCTCCATCATTCATTTTCTCGCTTGATCCTTCCTCGATAGTTGTGTTAAAAACACATTTCAATCTCTGTCGTCCGATCTTCCTTGATTTTTCATAACTATTTGATCAAATAACAAAATTTATCTTTTACCTCAAAATCATCAATTGCCAGCTCAACATTTTAGTCAGCCTCAGTTTGAATTAATTGCTTAATCAATAGTTGTGTCGGCAATCCCTTGCTCGGTTAACATTGGCACTCGGTATATACTGTGTTTTACTCGGTTTACACTGCTACTCGATGTACTATACAAAACTCTTTATTTTTCTGACGACATAAACAATGTTTGTTCCAAATATTTAATACCTAACAAATGTTTTCCACCATAATAATACTCAAATAAGTTGACATCAATGACAATCCATTAACTGATAATGTTTATCATCACTTCTGCAAATCGGTTGAATATCAACAAATGACTTCAAACATATAATTAGTTGTAGTTCATCATGTTAATCCATTAGGATACATGACTTTGCAAAACTTATGGATAATTCTCTAAACATCTTATGTGGACATATGTTAAATAGTTTATGATGATTATATAAAAGACTTTATGGCTATGATAGCAACAGTATCGAGCCCTAATGGGGGCCTTTTTTCCTTATAGTTATCATTAGCATTTGGTTTCTCTAGTGGTTTTTTTCTTTACTGTTTATGGTTATGGTGAAGTTAATTGGTTCATACCATATAATACTATATTAGGATGGAGCTAAATTAATATGCTATGTTTCAAGTTTATATTTATATTCCATGAGTGCTTATAGATTGATTTACTGGTATGAAAAGATTACTCAAGAATAGACACACACACACACACACACACACACAGATTAATATTTTAGATATTTTGAATATTGTTGGATACATTTGGTAATGAGAGGTTTGTCCCATAGTTTGTTCTAAACGTATATTTAGGTTGGAAGAATTTGGATAATTTTGAGCTTATTTTCTTTTGGCTCCTTTTGGGTTCTCCAGGAGTTTAATTGGACTTAAATCTTATAAATATTGATGCATATGGCTCGATGGTTTTTTATTCATTCAGTAATGTAGGCATGATTTTATACTTCTAGTTCTTCAACTATGATTGATATGGTTCTTAGATAAAGATAGATCCAATCTTTGTCGAGGACTAATTTGAGGTCTCCTTTATTTCTTTGAGATTATTTCCTTTACTTTTGAAAGCACTATGGTTGATGCAAGGTAAAGCCATGTTCTATTTTATGATCTAAGATATCACTGTTTTACAAGTCTACGTGGCTGATGGTATATAAAGCCATGCCAGGTTTATGATTTCTGATTAGTCCTTGGTTGGATGGAAAAATGGTTTTGTAACTAAATATGCATTTACGCACACACACACATAAATACATATACACACACACATATGTGTGTGTATGTGTATGTGTATGTGTATGTGTATGTGTATGTGTATGTGTACACACACACACACACACATTTAGAGCTACAAATTGTTAAAATTTTGGGACTCTCTGAATGTTAACTTGGGACTGGTTGAACTCATGAAACAAATCACTTGTAGTTTCATTAGCTTAATTTGTTAGGTACATGTTCCTTTGCTATTTAAATTTGATATAGCTAATGACATGATAGTCAACTTATTTACTATCAGTACTGACATGAATTTTCATTATGATAAAACCAAAAGATCAAAGGATTGAGGGCAATAAATAAAGCTGTGAATACACACACACACACATACACGCGCATGCACACACACACACACACACACGCATGCATGCACACACACGCGCACACACACACACACACACACACACACACGGGCTATATATATCAATCAACTTTAATAATTGAAGAAAATCATATCAATTCCTTGTATAAGTTTTAGACATCAGTATTGCATTAATGTTGCTTGAAATATTTAAATAATATTTCTATGGATTTGTAAACACTTACCAAAGCTCAGGATTGTTACAGAATGAAATGGATCCTATATTATTCCTCTTTTATCTACTCAAGAACATGGGGGTTTGAGATTAGGGGTTTATATATTCTCAGAGATTTCTGAATGGTGATTGTATTCATATGTATAGGTGGGCATAGTCAATGCATACATACAAGAATATGCTCACATATAGATATGAGTATGGGTTTATGTATATGATATGATACAAGTTCTTGAGACGAACCCCATAAATATTCTTAAATTTTTTTGAAGCAATGTCTATTTCCTTTATTTTCTCATCAGAATAATTTAGATTGACTCACTCACTAAGTAGGATATATTTTGACTAATAAATATGCATAAGGTCTTTTGATCCACTACTAAAAATGATCTTAGCTGAAAGTATGAGAGAGATTACTTGCATGAGTTATTATGGAACATGGGTCACTTGCAACACCAACAAAGAAAGGCTTTGCTAAGGGGGCTTCTGAAAAGTTTGATGAATGAAGATGAGTGGATGGACACTCGAGGAAATTTAATTCAAATCATACATAGGGATGCGTTTGGATCTAGGAAAGTTAAATTTGAGACTGATAGAAATTCCAAATCTCCAAATGATCCATTGGAGGATGTAATGTAATATGTAAACTCTAAAAATAAATGTAAAAGAGTCTGAAACTTATATGCCCGTTTAGAGAAAGTGGGTAAACTTTGTAATATATTATGTATTTCTGATCCCTTTAAGGATCTGGGCAAGACTAGAGGTTTTCTTTCCTCCATTCTTTCCTACCAACGCCCACTTCGAATAGAGGTGTAACATTCAAATTTTATTAATAAAATTTATTACAGGCTTCGACCCCTTACCAACAAAAGAAAATCTAATACAATAAAATATATATTATATACCAAAAATCTGATAATATAATGTATAAGACATAAATTAATTTATTATAAAGTATAATAATGAAAAGGCAAGTAAGATACTAACCTCATGTTCCCATGTGGTTGCTTAAGTGCAATTTCTACTTAAATTTAAGTAGCTGAAGTGTTCCCATACAATTTTTTAATTCTAGGGAAATGATAAATTGGAGTCTTTTCCTACTTTAGTGGAGCAACTATTGTTTGGGAATTGGAAATAATAGTAGGTCCCATGCTGCTGCTTAGAAAGGGGTCCTATGGAGGGGGCCGAAGCTCTATTTTTTAGGAGGTGGAGGTCCCATGAGCTTTTTCTTTTCTGGCCACAGGATTAATTAGAATCTTTTCCTAAAAAAAAGGAGCCCCTACTTTTTAGGTCTCAAAAATTGAGCGGGTTGAAATGGGGTGGGGCTGGAAATTGCCCCACCAGCTTAGGAGAATTTTATACCACATATCAATCTTCTGATAGTTTTATTTCCCACTAAAAAGAAATAAATCCCTCCAAAAAAAAAAATTGAGAAGAAAAATTATTTTTACCATTTTTAATATCTTCCTACGTTCAACAGAGACTGCACATAATATATATAAAAAAATGTAAGATAACTAGAGACAACAATAAATACAGGACTACATATATACATTTTATTTTTTAAAATTTATTTTATGTTCTTCAATCGGTAAATTTTTTTTGGTATAAACTGTCTTTCTAGTGTTGATCGTGCAACAAAGTATACTTTTACAAAACCATTTGCAAAGATTATCGATAACGATGGCTACTTCAAAATGATAAAAGCATTTACTTTAAACTCTACATTATATTTGGTGACTTGAGATGATGTTCCTAAAACGTCTACAATTTTGTTTTCTATTGCATATTAGAGGCTATAAAAAGGTTACATCAGAGTATATGACATACTACAACGAGGGTTGGAAAGACCTTTTCAGGCAGATAAAAAAGAAGCTCAAAATTTTACAATTACCATCATCGAGGAGTGTATCTAAGTATATGCGATCTAACTATATAGTTTGAGCATCGAATTTAATAAGAGGGAACATCATGTTCAACATCTGATTCGTTGGAGTCAGGGGATACAACATTGTATCCAATGATCTCATGGGCTCTGCAGCTAGCTGTGTCATTACTCATTGCTCCTTCTTCCGTAGGCAGGTTGGTCTTTTTCACTTGATCAATGAAGTCAACAAGCTTATTGTCAAATTCTATTCTAGGTTTCATGGTTGTATAGCCATGAGCTATATCCTTCTTACTAATGATGGTCTCTCCATCTCTCAAGATCTATAGGAACTTACTTTCCTTCATCTTTATGACTGTTGTGACCTGTAAGGAAACATCAAAATACATGATTCTCCTTAGAGACTCAGTAAGATTCTTGTTCTTCCCTACCAACACATCATTATTGCATGACTTCCAAATAAACCACAATATAATAGAAGAAAGAATAGACCAAAAAACATTACAATATTTGGTGTTGTTAATGCAACCAGAAATGACAAGTAGACTATTAAAGTGAGATTTATAGGTGAGACCAAACATATTCCATATTTCAGTTGCAAAGAAACACTCAAAGAAGACATGGAAAATATATTCAAGTTGCCTACAAACAGTACACAAATTAGGACCCCCCCAGGTTTCTTGAAAGGGAGTTTATGCAGAAAGAGCTGCCATAAAAAAACAAATGATTTAGGGTTCAATAGGTCTGGTCCAGATGGAGGTGAAATATTTGTTCCAGTTAGAGGTAGGAACATCTAGCTTCCATTTGGAATTAGCATGAGTGAGGATATCCGACTCTGGGTGAGTAGATGGTATATATATTTGGTCTTGACCTGGTGAAGAGGGAAGTTGTTTGGCCATGCAATTTGAAAAGAGAAACTGTCAGGAGAAAAACATCCATTCAAAGATCCCAGATTGTTAATGGCAGCAAAAAGTATTGCATGTGTTCTCATTTGGGACTTGGGCAGGCCAAATTTTGTTTCCATAATCTCCCATGTGATAATTTTACCATTCTGCAGGACATCTTGGAATTTATTTACGCCTTTGTCTGACCATTTCCTCATGGAGCAACCTTGTAGTAGGGCCAGAGGCTTATTTTTATGCTTCAAGTTCCACTAGAGAGATTTGGACCCACAAATCATGCCACCACTTTCTGTAGGGACTGTGTTACAAATGATCTTCCTTACATACTTTCAACTCTTCCATATAGACTTGAAGACATTGGATCCTTTCACAATAATACTATTCTCAATGCTAAGTAGGTCTGAGTAGCACATATTAGACCAGGACTTAGATTTGCTGGGATGAGCTCTAGTAAGATTGTTTCTAATCAAGATTTTCCATGGTTCCTCCCCTGAGTAGGCTTTAGCAATCCCTTTAACAACTAGTGAGCTATACCTTGTGTTCTGAGGTCTTTCAGCCCTAGACCCCCCAGGCCTTCTCTCTGGTGCACTATTTCCAAGAAACAACGTGCAACTTTCTATTCCCTCTCCCATCAGACCAAAGAAAGTCTCTGATAATTCTCTGAATAATGTTGAACAGGTTCTAGTTGAAAAGCCAGGAAGAAGAGAAGTAAACGGGGTAAGACGAAAGGATCTTCTGACAGACTTGGATTCTGTCAGGGAAGGAGAGGAGGTTGTTGTCCCACTTATTCAGTTTGTTGAGGATTCTATCTTTGACCCAACACCACATCCCATTAATACTAGGATCCACAACAAACGGAATTCCTAAGTATCTCACAATATGGTTAGGGCCTCCCCATTCCAAATCAAACTTATCCCACCACCTCGGAGGGTTGTTCTCCCAACCCAGCATTATAGACTTGGAGATAGAGATCTTACTGCCCGAGGCCAGACAAAACAAGTCCAGTTTGTTCATATCTACACTTATTTAATTCAAAGCACGTGACATATAGATTTTACAAAATTCATGATATATATGAAAAGTAGCATATTATAAAATATAAAAGTTAATTATGATTGTAATCAAATTATGAGTTCATAGAACTTGTATTATATTTCTTGATTTAGTTTTAGAAAAAATATTATAATTTATGACACCATAATTTATCTCTTAAACTAATCTTCATGGGGCCATCAACTTCCTTAAATTAGGGGTGAAAACTTTTATGCTGCAATACACTATTAAATTCATGGGACCACTAACCTTTAAATATTTCTAAAAAAATTCAGCAACCAAAGCTCTATTTTAAGGAAGCCCCCCTCCATGGAACCCCAACCTTAGCTTATTTTTGCTAGCAACAACTCCTCAACGTTTTGTGACATAATTTGTGGAGCTGGTGGCCCCATGGACGAGGATATTTGTTGCTTAATTTTAAGCAGCTTCTTAAATATTATTTTTAAATCAAATTTTTAGTCAATTTTGTTGCAAATAAATTTGAAAACAAAATTGTAGGCAAATAAAAAGGAGATGGAAAAAATGGCGAAGACACTGTCAGTTTTTTCAATAAGTAGTTGTTGCTTATTTCTAGCCCCCTTTTTTTCCCACAGCTTATCTCATGTCCCCATGCGGTAGGCAATATACTATTGCATTCAGTTGTGCACGAATAGTGACTTAGTTTTACACCAATGAACCAATCATAAATCACTATTTTTTCTTGTTCAATTATTTGTAAAGTTTAAATATTTATTTATGAATTAAATATATTCTATAAATTACTTATTTCAATAGTTTAATTGATTTGGTCTTATAGACCCTTTTTTTTGAGGCTTCCCAAATTTATTTTTTTCGATAGTTTTTAACCATAGTTTTGTAATATATAATTCATATATCATTTAATTTATTTTGAAATTGATCTTACAATTTATAACTATTATATTTACTATATTATATTTTCAACTATTATATTCGATTCGGGTTTTGAGGTCTGCGATTTGGCGAAAACTGTGAAACTCTGCGTTCTAACAGCAACAAGGTGGCGTACAACAATGGAAGTCTGCCGGCGGCTCCTGGCGATGACAGGACTCCAGGTGTGTTCCCTCCAACTTGCAGTTTAATTAATATGGCAGTTAATGCTGGTCCTACCCTCGACATTTCATCCGATCCCGTACCTACCCCTCCTCTGTTTAGCCATGAATGCCCGTCTGATGGCATTAAATCTACTTTACCTAACCCTAAAAAACTAGTCGATGCCCTACCCTCCAGACCAAAGTCATTCTCCAAAGCGGTCTCAAACGCTGGGATTGAAGTGGACGCCAGTGCTAAGTTCTTTTGCTCTGCATCTAATGGAGCGAGAAATTCCGGTAAGGGTCCTAGGGTTTCTGATAATCCCTTCTCTGTTGTCCCAAATCCAGAAATGTTGGTTGAAATCTTGAATGAAAAAAATAGACTTAAAAATTGTGCTATCTTCTTCTCTGCTGTTGAAATAGATAAGTGTCCTCCACACAAATTCCTTGACGACTGGTTTCACAATTATTGGAATTTAAAATTGGGTTATCACATTTCGTTATGTAGGCAAATCCAGAAGGGCCTGTATGTTATTTTTTTTGTGTCTCAGGAATCCAGGCCGAAGTGCTTAAAAAACAGTACTGAAATGTGGGATCAACTTCATTTCGTGCTCTGGCATGGTCTCCTGAAGCCATACATGATGAGGTCATTGCTCTCTCCGCCCCTAGGTGGATACTGGTTAAGCATATCCCTCCCTTCCTATGGTGTTTTCTGCCTCAGCTTTTGGAACCTTTGGGTAGGATCATCCGAATGGATGACACTGTTAGGTTGGTCCCCCACATGGATGCTCGCATCCTCATCGCGATTAAACCTGGGACTGATATCCCGGAAGCCCTAAATGTTAACATTGCTGAAGAAAAAATATCGTGCCCTATAGAGATCCTTGGAGGATTAAATGCCTATTTTTTGTGCCGAAGAGAAGGGAACCGACGAAAGGATTGTCCAATTATCAAGAAGAAAGTGGATACTAACGCTGGTAAAACCACAGGCGATAGTAACTCCCAGTCTTCACCTGATAGAATTGTTCCGGTGTTTCAACCATCTTAGCCAAATACCCCAATATTTCAAGATACTCTGCCTAGCACACCTATCTTAAATTCCTCTGCCCCTCCTCAGGTCCCCATTATCGTAAATAATTCTTCAACTCAAAACGATGCTGCCCCTGCGGGAACCTCAGATGGGTTTCTAACTATCACCAAGAAATGGCGTAGGAAAGTGAACAAAAAGAATGTTGTAGCAACCTCAACCTCTCCTCCCATTTTAAACAACCCCATCTCTGTGTACCCACAAAATTGTGAGCCCACTGTTAAAACTTTTGATACTCCTAAATCCTCAGCCCCTCATAAAGTTCTCAGGGAAATTGAAGATAATTGTATTATCGAAGTGATTCCTGCTTGTTGTCCCTCCATGGTCTCATGTAGCATCAAGCAGCCCATGGATGATGATAACCTGATGGGTTTTGATTCTGATAATGAATATGATGGTATGGAGGATTTTCCCATATCCAAAAGGTGGGGGAGACCTGTGGGGTCAAAAAATAAAAACTCTGGAAACAAAAAAAAAGATGACCCCTCCCCAATTAGTGTGACTCCCAATTTGGGAGCTGGTATGCAATGCCCTCCCCCGACCACTGTTTCTCAATGAACTGTGTTTCATGGAATATAAGGGGCCTTGAATACTCGGATAGGAAATATGTCATTAAAAAATACTTAGACTCTCACAGGAACATGGACTTCTTAATGCTCCAAGAGATCAAAGCGGTGGACTTCATCCTAAATAATAACCTGGATTTTCTATGGAAAGATGCGACTAAATATCACACTTTGCACACTAGGGGTAGAGGAGGGGTTGCTCTTCTTGTTAACCCTAAATGGAGTAATTATATTACTGATCACGGAGTGTCCCCATGTAATCGTGTTGTCTGGATTACCATAAGGCATAACAATAACAATTTTGGTGTATGCTCTGTTTATGCTTCAAATGAATGGAAAGAAAGAATAACCCTATGGGATTGGCTTGATGGTCTTCCTGACTTACCTTGGATTGTGGGGGGGGGATTTCAACATGATCGAATCTCAGGTAGATAAGGAAGGGGGCCTGCCCTTTATCTGGAAAGACAGAGAAAAATTTCATTGGGATAGGATGAAAAACAACAAACTATTATTTGACCCTCTTGCTGGAAATAAGGATCACTCTCCTGGGATATGGCACACATGGTGCAATTTTCAGCAAGGGGCTAACAGAATTTACTCAAGGTTGGACAGATTTTATGCCAACAATAAATTTTTCTCTGTCCTCCCAGATAAAAGAGGTAACTCTGTTTTGGTTACATCTACCACTCTTTCTGATCATCACCCCATAACGGCCTATTTTACTATCAACAGCTCCCCTGCTTATTATAGGACTTCTGACGCTAAATTCATGTTGAATACTAGTCTGCTGAAAGATGAAGATGTTTTGGCTGCGGTTAATATCATTTGTTTGATTAATAGAAATCACTACCCTTACCTCACTTGTATTGAAAAATGGGACTTAAATGTTAATACCTGGCAGAACTTCCTTAAAACTATTGGCCAAAAGAAAGCCAAAGACTATAGGCGCATTGAAAAAACTCTTTCTTCTAAACTTAAGATTGCTAAAGCCAGTATTCAAGACAACCCCTCTGATTACAATCTTACTGCCTGGGTCATTTATGCTAAGGATGCTCTTAGCCGGCATCTTCAGGCCAGAACTCGTGGAGCTAAAATTAGGTCTCGGGCCAATTGGCTGCAATTTGGAGA
>MU227276.1:245193-266172 GCA_018584345.1 Thuja plicata
CATAAACAGACTAATGAGTCCATTGATAGAATTGTCATTGATAATCAGGACATCACCAACCCTGATATGATAAAGAATGCCTTTGCTAAATATTACCAAAATCTCTTTACCTCTGAGGACTCTGAGGGAGCTGCTAACATTAGGAACCAATGTATATCTCTTATCCCTAAAAAGATCAATGGACAGGATGCTGATCTCCTCTCTGCTGATATTACCTTGGGGGAAGTTGAGAAGGCCATCCTTTCTCTGCAGAATGACAAGGCCCCTGGGCCCGATGGCCTTCCAGTGGAATTTTATAAAGCTAATATTGGTTGGATTTGCCATGAGCTACTTAATATATATTCGAAGGCTTTAGATAGAGGTTCTCTGGGTATGAACATCAATAGGGGTATCATCAAACTCATCCCCAAAGATGGTGATAAATCTCTTATTAAAAACTGGAGGCCAATTACTCTGTTAAATGTTTCATATAAAATTTTGGCCAAAATCCTTGCTCTGAGGCTTCAGGATATTCTTCCTAAACTCATTGGATCCACCCAGACCGGCTTTATTAAGGGAAGGTATATATTAGAAAACGTGATAACTAGCTGGGAGGCTATGCATTGGGGGAGGCACTCCTAGCAAAACTGCGCTATGCTCTTGTTAGATTTCAAGAAAGCATATTATCGGGTGGAATGGAACTTCATCACCATGACACTCGAAGCTTTTGGCTTTCCTAACAGATTTTGCAAACTTGTTAAAATGATGTTGAAGGATGTCTCTGCTCAGATTGATATTAACGGTTCCCTATCTGATGCTTTCCCCCTTAGTAGGTCCATCAGACAGGGATGCCCTCTTGCCCCTGCCCTCTTTGTGATTTCCTCAGAGGCTCTCCACTATATCCTCAGAGATTATTCTATGTCCCCTGTTGTTAAAGGTATCCTGCTCCCTAATAAGGAGGAGCTCATCAACAGTCAATTTGCTGATGACACAACTATTTTTTTAAGCCCGTGACAATAATTTTGAAGCACTCCAAAACAAGCTTGATCTTTTTCTGTACTATATCTGGAGCCAAGCTCTCCCATTCAAAATCTATTTGCCTTGGGTGGGATGAGGTGCCTCCTAACTGGAGTAACATGTATCAATATCAATGGGGGGGTCCCCATATGATTGTTAGATACCTTGGCATTCCTTTTTAATTGACCCCTCTTTAAAAACTATGTGGACCTGGATCAAAGACAAAATTAACATCAAGCTTAATAAGTGGCATAACCGCTCCCTTTCTCTTGCTGGCAGAGTTCAGGTCTGCCAGAAGATTCTGTCATCTTACAATATTTACTACTCTTCGGCCTGGATGTTCAATAATTATCAGATTCTTGAAATCCAGAAGGCTGTTAGGAATTTCCTATGGTCTGATGGCAAAGGAACAAAAAAATTACATGCTGTTAAGTGGCAATGGTGTCATATGGACTGCCTCCTTGGGGGATTGGGTCTGAAGGATCTTAAGACTCAAGGGGTGGCACTTGCCGCCAAATGGATCTTCCACTCTATGGAGGGTGATTCTCCGTGGAAAATCCTCATTAGAAACAACATTGAGAGGGGATACCCCAAACATGCCAAATCTTGGAAAGGCCTACCCTTCACTGATCTTATCATAGGGAACTATCCCATTAAGGTCCATGGTTCTGCGGTTTTCTGCTCCATTTGGAAAGCTTGGGAGCAGGTTAGGAAGTATGTTACTAATAAGGACTACCATGATAGTCAAACTCTATATGGTGGAATTTGCAGATCTCTGGAAAACCCTTAGCCCTCTCCCAAGGATGCTCTGCTAGGTTTTGGAATAATAAAGGGATATCCCAGCTGGTTGACTTATTTGAGCATAACCAACTTATGCCTTGGAATGATATTATAGAGAAGTTCAACATTCCTGACTCGCAAAAAAAAACCTAGAATATGATTGTTAAAGCCACCAAAGATCTCCCCTCGACCTGCTATGTGGACTCCAATAGGGTCCTTCAGTGCAAGTGGCCTGATGGAAATATTCTAAGCAAAATTAAGGCTAAGAACATATACAGTATCATTAATCACAATGACTCCATTATTGAACATATTAATTCCCTTTGGTTTACCTCCCTTGATATCTGTTCCTGGAAGAAGCACTTCACCTCCCTTTGGAAGGGATCTATTGAACCTAAAATTAAGTATTTTAAATGGTTGCTGTTGCTTAATAGACTCCCTGTCAGAAATATGGAAGCAAAAACTGAATATTGTAAATTCTGTAAGATGCCCGAAACTAGTAGACACATTTTCTTCGATTGCATTTTTGCTAGAGAGATTTGGCAAATGTTTGTCATTTCTTACCCACTGGATTATACTATTATGAATATTGTGACTGGTCATATTAACGGGATTAAAAAGGACACTAATATCTTCTAGTATATTCTTTCTTCTGGCAGATATGGAAGTGCAGGAACGAAGAAAGGTATCAGAATAACGCCAGGTCCCTTACTGAGTTTTTCAGAAAACTCACTTTTTTAAAAATCTTCTTGCAGGTACATACTACGATGCTGATTGATAAGGAGAAGCTCAAGAGATTCTTAAAGACTGGTCACGCCACCTTCTTTGTCTATGAGATGCAACATGGACATGAGTGGAGGAAAAACATTGATGACTTAAAGATGTTTGAAAAGACCCTGAACAAGCTGAACCAAGAAGTTAGAAAGAACAAAAACACCAAGAAAGAGCTGCTGGCTATGCTGAGACAGATTCAGGAACGAAATAAGATTGTTTGGATGGAGGGTGAGAAGGGATGGACAACCTGGGTTGATGCTATTGATGGCATCTTGCTTTAGATTGTGTTCCTCTTATACTTGGCTGCTGTCTATAGTACTATTTTGTATATGATGTATACTCTCGTTTGAACCTTTTCGGTGAGGCCCTGCCTCGTACCTGTTGTTGACTCTGTGAGGCCCTGCCTCGTACTCATTTTATTGTCTTTTCTTTTTTGGAAATCCTTATAATTAATACAAAAAAAAAACTATTATATTCACTATATTATATATATATTTAATTGTTTATACTTAATTTTTTATTAACTAAGAAGTTTGAGGTAATATATAATTTAAGATTTCATTACCATGATCTCTTTTATCTTCTTTGATAATTAAAATAAAATAAAAATCTACAAACTTTTAAAAATACTATTTTTCTCATATATTGAGAAATCTACATCTAACTAAAACAAGGGCAAGTGGCAATACTTCCTTTTAATCTAGAAAAATATAATATAATAATAATAATAATAATTACAAACATTTTCATAATTAAATTATTGTAATATTGAAAATTTTATATTCCTATCTATTCTTAATTATTTTTAATCTATTTCATTAATATTTATATAAATACTTATTCATAAATTTGTACAATATAATATTAAATTGTTGTTTTGCTTTTTTATTTACATTTATTTTTAATGTTCAATTATATATTTTCGATACCTACACATATTCTTCGCATCTATTTGTATATTTTTTTATATATTTAAGATCTATCCCATTTATAAAATTGATTATGCAAAATTAACCCTAAATTTTATGAACTACTCAGTTTATTCCAACTTTAAATCAACTCAAATTATAAATTCATATCTCAACTCATTCCACAAAGTTAAAGAAATTCCACAAAACAAACAAAGTTAAAAGAAATCAATGTGAACAAAATTTCCAAATTCCTTAGAAATTTAAATATTTTAACTAAAAATGAGTTGGTGGTGAGTTGGCCTAGTGGTGGAGAACTTGTACTCTTGAAAGAAAGGTCATAAGTTCAAATCATTTGATGCATTATTTTTAATATTATATTAATAAAAATACTATAAAATTATATATTATTGTATAATATATAAAAATAAATACTAATATATTATAAATTTTAATATCATTATAATCTATTATAAATTGCATGTGAACAACAAAATGCCTTAACTCCATTTATTTGCATATGAACACTCAAATGCATAAATGAACTAATTGCATGTGAACACTCAAATGCTTAAGTGCACTAATTGCATGCCAACATTAGATAATTAATTACCTTTAAATATACAAAATAATAAAATGCTTAAAATTCAAAAAACTTTTAAATTTAAATTAAATTATAAATTTTAGTAAACACTACCTTTAAAATAATTCTAAAAAATGTCACTAACAACCACTGAAAATTGAGACTCCACCTTTACACGTTTTAAATGCGGAGCACGTTTGACGAGCGCCCTGGCCAGCCGAACTTGGCATTCACTTTATTTGTCTTTCTCGAATTTAATTTTTTCAGGCGCGACGTCACTAGTTCGATTCCCTCCAGCAGCGAAAAAAAATCACAAAAATGAGCTGCCATGAAAGTTCCTGCAGCAATGGGAATTCAAACGGCATTGGATCTGGCAAGGGGTCTTCTGCTTTGATATTCTTGGGGACTGGATGTTCTTCGGGAGTTCCCAGCCCTAGGTGCCTCATGCAGCCATCGGATCCTCGTTGCGAGGTCTGTCATAAAGCCATGTCGTCTCCTCCCGAAACAAATCCAAATTACAGGTGAGGCGCACAATTTTACGAAAAAGTAAACGTGAATGGAAAAATGTCGTTTAACTCTTGGAATTTATGTGGACAATTCAACTATAATTATGTTTACAGGGTAATTTTGTTATTTAATCTTACGATATTTTATGTCAGGGTTAAAACTGTGGTTTTAATGTAAAGCCGTAAAGCTCAGATGTCTGGGTTAAATTGAAAAACTGGTGGTTTAGATTCTGCATATTGCGAACAATTTAATGATAGTTATTTTAATCTTACGATATTTTATGTTAGGGTTACATCTGTGGTTTTAATGTAAAGCCGTAAAGTTCAGATGTCTGGGTTAAATTGAAAAACTGGTGGTTTAGATTCTGCATATTGTGAATAATTTAATGATATTTATTTCTGAGAGTAAAATTATAATTTAAAATAAAGTGAAAAGATCAGTATTCAGTTTGTGCATTTTTGGTAAAATATTCATGCAATTTTTTTTTAATCGGTAAATTGCAGTCCTGGCACTGCACCCTTTCTATCAATGGATCAAAAATATGCACGTCATATGATTTAGGCTACTGCCCTTACATCTATCCAAGGCTATCCACCAACAAAACCTGGCATCCTCATGCTTGTCACTAGAACCTAAAACTTGACACGGTTTAATTACAGATCCATTGACCAGAAACAGCAAAATTGGAGTCTTACATGGGAGCATTTGAAAACATACAGTAGTTGTAGGCTTATTTAATGACATATTGTTGTTTATGAATGTTGGTAAGTGTGTATATTGATATGTAACCCTATTGTAAACTCATAAAAACCCAACCACAGCCTAAAGTTTACAAGCCAATCAATAACACCAATAGAACGCTAAATCAAGTGCATGCAAATGAAACAAACAAAATATACCTTCACAAACATAATAAGCTTGATTCTATTACCCTTCAATCCTTAAGATCTTATGGATCATAGTTAAGTGTGGTTGATTGATAGTGCAAGCATGATGCAAATATGATAGCAATGAAGCAATGGAGATTTTGCTTACTTACACTCAATTAAATATTGAAAAACCACTTCTCTTGAAGCAATGAAGCTAGTGGGTTCTATGAAGCTCTAAGCAAGTATTCTCCAAGGATAATAGATGTCTCTTGAATTCCTTTAGATTCTAGATGGGGAAATATGAGGGAAAAGGTCTCTTTTATAGAAATTTCCAAGAGAGACAAGGGATTAGACTAAGAGGTTAAAAGATGAATGACCAAGAGGTGAGAGGAAAGTGAATAGGATTAAGAGGTTTAATGAATAGAGGGATGATATCAAGAGGTGCATTGAGCTTTGATAGGCATCTAAGTTCAATGAATCTAGGAAGAAGAGAGAAAAGGGGAATGAGACGCTTGTCACATGACTATGAATTTAGATTATGGTCCATGTGACCAAGTTGGAGGGCTAGGATCATATAGAAGAGGATACTGAATTAATTAAATAAATAGGAGCATGTAATTAATTAATATTTGTAAAGGGTGGGATGAACATAATTAAATAAATAAAAATATTTATTTAATTAATAAAAGAAAAATGGTAAAATAATTAAATAAATAAGAAATATTTATTTAATTAACTGAGGACATTTTTAGGTGTCTATAACTACATTACCCCAAATTTATGCAACGGGGGATGGGGAAATGGATTTTCGGGATGGATATTTTTTTGCCATTTTAGAGGATGGAAGGGACGAGAAAGGGGATGACTTTATAAAAATAGGAAAATTTTAAAATGTACAGGGAAATTTTAGATATTCATAAAAGATGGATAAAGCATGCTTATATACATTATAGAACCTTAACATATAATATTTGTGCTAAATAATTTAAATTGAAAGTTCACACAAAATATCAAAACTCAAACATTTATACTATGGGATAGCTAGGAGACGTCCCCGATGGGTCCCTGAGTTTCCAGGATGTCCTTGTTTCTTGGATGGGTCAAATAAGCCTAGGGACGTGTCCTCGGGTAACAATGGTCTATAACAAGTTAGCCCAATCGTTCCTTGTTGATGAATTCTTGCAACCATTCAATCCCATTTGTGGGCACCAGTCCTAGTATCTTCTTGAGGAAAGCAACACCTTTTGTGGCATCATGGCAATTATGAGCAATATTGGTGTGCTTGGAGGCGAACATAAGAGGGAATCTTTTCACCTCAGTGCCCTTGCCTTTAAGCTAGAGGAAGTTGGAAGGCAAAGGGATTCATTTCTCCAAATCGGCCACCACCAAAACCTCTTCCATATCTCCCAAAAAGTGCTTTTTTGATGAGCCCCTTGTAAGCTTTGGCCATCTACATTGATTCCCCAATGTCCAGAACCAAGGCTAGCAACATCAAAGAGATGTCTTTGTTAACTCTATGCTTGTGGTCTGTTGACAAGAATTCCTCTCCAAGCACACACTTGGCAGCAAAGAGGATTAATTTTTTCTGAGTTTTGAAGACATTTTTAAGTCTCTTCTTTGTTACCTCTCCCAAGAATGTCATTTGCTTGATCAAGTGTGAAGACTCCAAGTCTTCTGCAAACTGTTATACTCTAATTGATGATGGAAATTATTGAAGTTTTGTTTTGGTTTTCTGAGTTTTGAACTTTTTTTGGGGATTTTTTTGATTAAAAAGCAATGCAAATATAAACATAGAAATTATATGCAGGAATTAATAACAGCAAAAACCTCATATATATATATATTCTTTATTTATTTGAAACCCTTTATACACATGCATACTCAAGAATGAAGTACTTGTATCTTCTATGCTTCTGCTGGTAAAAAATAACCTCTATATAGATTGATCCTCTACTAGATTGAAGGAAAGTCCTCCAAAATTGATGCCAATACCTTACCTATGCTCCAACGACCTCTCTAGAATTTTCTTGGAATTTATTGAGCCTTCCTTGGTCAAAATCGCCGTTTCTACCTTGGCGCCTACCCTGCTGTTGTTAATGGCTGTCAAAAAGCTAGTCAAGCAGCCTAGAAATGGTGCTAATAATCACCAAAATGCAGACTTTCAATCCTCCTAAGTCTGGGCCCTTTAAACTGATTATTTTCTCTGAAAATCCTCTTCCAATGTGCACAATCTTGACCTTTGAATGAAGCCAATAGATAAGAAATCTTCAGCTGATATCTCACAACCTCAAAAAATTGATACAATGAAGAAACTACGCTCTCCAACGTCCAAAAAGCTTCCAAAATGCAGAAACCATCATCTCTGTTCTCCAATGCTTAGTGAATTCATGAAATGAGTTTGTCAAATGCCAAAAGAATTAATTCGATCTTTTCCTCGACAACTTTATATCCCTTCATGAAGTCTAACTCCTACAAAAAGCATTTAATTGGCATTTTAATATTACATAAGCTTGCACATTAATATTTTATAAACCCCCTTGGCCTAGGCATCCAAACAATTAATATTACGACCCCCTTTTAATGATGAATTAACCCCTTCATTAAAGTGCAATTATAACCTTATTTTATTAAGTGCCATAAATGAATAATTATTAATAAAGTTTTTACTTTATTAATAATTAAAACAACATAACTCCATGAATACTCACTATCCTTCAATTCCATCTGAACCAGGGCGTCAACCATTGCATCCACTGCACATCTGATTGCCTTACTAAAAATGGTAAGGGTCCCTCTCAACCATCCCTTGACTTACTATAAATAGTAAGTATGAGAATTGAGCCCTGAAACCCATACAAATGCCAAGTTTGAAGCTACTAAGCTCTGGAGTAGAAAAATAACCCATTCACTAACTAGGTCTTTGCCTCAAAGGACCCTCTATCCAACCCCATTAGCCTACGGGGGTCAACTGATAGGCTAATTCTGCTGAAAACTGATGTAACTAGGAGGAGACATCACAGTCCGCCCTCCCTGAATTGCTTGTCCCCAAGCAATCTCTACTCAAGATGCTGCAAGATGTCCTCACTCTCCCAAGTGGCATCCTCTACTGGCAAATCTTTCCACTTAATCAGATATTCCTTGATGACTTGCCTCCGTAATTGTCTCTCTGACATCCAAGATGGCCTCAGGTACTAGAATCAATTTCCCCTCATCATCCAGGGGTGGTAAAACTGCAAAAGGAACAATGTGGTGTCCTTTCTTGAGGCGAGACACATGGAAAACATTATGAACTTTGTTGTCTTCTGATAACTCTAACTCATAAGGCACCTCACCAACTTGTCTGACAATCCTGAAAGGACCATAGTAACGTGGCTTGAGTTTCTCTGCACAACTCTTCTTGAGAGTGGACATGTGATAGGGTTGTAGCATCAGATACACCATATCCCCTACCTCAAAGGAGCGCTCAACCCTCTTCTGATCCACATACTATTTCTGTTGGTTTTGTGCCTTAATATTTTCTTTGAGGACTCTTATAATGTCCTGGTTCTCCTACAAAAGATTCCTAGCACTTGGCACTCTACTGTCGCTCAACAACAAATCAAGAAAGCTAGGCGCCTCATATCCTTACAACGCCATGAATGGTGTCATCTGAATCGACATATGGTGAGTAGTGGTATAATATTACTCACAGAGATAAATCCATTTCACCCAAGCTTTCTGCTATCCAGCTATATATTTCCTGAGATATCCTTCCATCCATTTGTTTACAATCTTCGTCTGACCATCTGTCTGCGGGTGGTAACTAGTGCTTGGACTAAGCTTGGCCCCACAAAGTCTGAATAATTCCTACCAAAATGACTCATGAATCGACTATCCCTGAAATAACCCTTTCTAGTTATACCTAATTGCTGCTCTAAACATATTGTCATTTTGTTAAGCACCTTGCATCCTTTGAGACATATTAACAAACAAGTTGTTTGGTAATGTGGATGTACAATTGCTCACAATTTTTACTAGAAATAAATTATCATATTTGCATGATTTCGGTACATCCGACAATGTGAATAACTGACATGGTAGACAAGGAATGTCCATATAAGGGAAAATTATGACATTGCTTTGCTGATAGAAAGTATATAATTTTTATTGCAGAGAGGGATACACTAGAACTGTATATGGAATTCCAAACTCAAATTTATTTCCTAGAATTTGAATTCAACATTACAATGGACAATTTCAGAGCATAACATTTATTATATATTTCCTAGTAACTTAATGGAGAAATTTACATGCACCTGGAGTTCAACGTTCAAAAGTCTGCTACTTCTGGAAAGTTGTTTGCTGCTGTGTCTGGAGTGTAATGTTCATAATGTTTGCTGCTTATGACTGCCGCTGTGTCTGGTCCATAACATCGTTACCACTATTTGATGAACAACAGATGAACCGTCCGTGTTTGTTGTTGCTCAAAATTTCTTCTGGTCTGGTCCAACGTGTTCTCTAGCAAGTCTGACCCCCAATTTCAATGTGAGGATTTTCTTGTCACAGGCCTGGTATAGATACCGAATGCATGCTTCGGACTTGGTCTCATTATGGAGGCTAGACTATTGAAATCAACATTGGCTGGGAATGAACAACGTAACTCTTACCAACGAACTATCAATCCATCATTGCGGTGATACAAACACCTGATAATACCTCTGGTATTGATATTCACGATATACTTAGATTGAACCACAGACATGGACACAATACCTTTAACTGGGTATGAAACCAATTCCAATGTTTGGCTAATGAATACTGACGACAATGAACATATACTATCAATGAACTATGGTCGGGATCAAATATCAATAATTTTCCACGACACTATAGTATAGATTTATTTCACGGGAGTATAAAATTTAAATCCCAAACCTTGCATAGAATTGGGACCCACCAATAAAACAACACCAATATTAGCAGCTCACCCAGCCATATGATTTCTTATTTCCCTAAGTGCCTACTCTAGAATGATATTATATTGTATGACTTCAATCGCACCAATAGTCACGGAAATTCAAATACATTCATTGTATATGATTATTATTTATGGAATGACCTTAACGCAAAATATAAATAATCTTCAAATTTCCAAATATATATAGCTTCCAAACTTCTAGTAGCGATGCCCAAATAATATTATTTTATTTGTCCAGGAATATTATTATTGTGGAAATAGATAAATACCTCTGCAAGTAGAAAACACACTGTCAATGCCTTTCCTGTATTTGAAAAATTCTTACAAACTCCATTAAAGCTCATCCGAAGAATCTGAGATAATACTTCCAGGACTGCTTAGGATAGATCTTTCACCATCGAAAGCAGTATTTCCCAGGCTTCCATTCCCGACAACAAATTGGAGAGAACTTCTCAAATCAATAAAATAAATTCTCCAAAGCATATCCTGCACTTTTCCGGAGAGACTTATATAACAATGCTTTCAGTTACATTCCCGTACATTTAATATTAAATTAATTAACCTTCTAAAGTTTTAAATAATTATTTAATATTTATCATTTATTTGATAAAAATATTAAATAATTAAATATATTGTTTTAAAACTTTAGAAATTAATTAACCTTTAAAACCTTTTCAAATAGGGACATTACAAGTCCTCTCGTCCCAAGATTGCTTGTCCTCAGCAATCAAATTTTTGAATGCCGAATCAACTGTCATCTGTACCAAATACATGGGTCCCAAACCAATCTCACGAATTCTTTAGTAAGAATCCGCTGCGCCACTCTGATATATCTAAAATTTGCTTTACTGTAAAATATTCTGCCAATCATTCAAACCCCAGGATCCCAAATCGGAACATCATCTCCAGTATCAATCATCAAGAGGAAAAGAGAAACATCATTCATCGAGACTTCATCAATGGACGTCTCATCAATTGTCCATAGCTTGAAGTTATCCGTGCAACCAATTGTAAATAAATTTAAGTATGGTGGCATTGAAATTTTTATAGCATCCTGATAAATCATCATATCCTTCTGAGAAGGAAAACTGGAAAACTCATAAGAGTTTGATACCTGTAGCACTACATCCACCAAAATCACTAACACTGTTTAAGAAGCTATTTGTCCATGTTGATTATGTAAGTCTAATTGTTTAACCTTTGATGATCACAAGGGTCCATTTGAACACTCAGTTCTGAATTTGTTTGAGGACCCAAGTTTCTATGCCTTTCCTTAATTCTTTGCAAGTTCTCCCTTCCTTGAGCAGCTATCATCTTATCATGCTTAGCTTTCTCCATCCACACGCTGCATTGCAAAAGATTTCTTTCTACATGTTCACTATGACTTGTCAGTTTCCTTGGCTCCTCGTTCGTTACCATTGATTAGGGCCGCCTACAATAAAGTCAAATGGATGCTGATCTAGGTTATCTTGAGAAAATTCTGGTGGAGTAGGATCATATTGAGGAGATGCAATTACCTTTGGTTCAGAATCATTAGAATCCCTCCCTTCGAGCTAAGGGGAGTTGAACACTCAAATTCTTAACCTTCAAAAGCTGATCTTCAGGACTCAAAACACAGAAGTTGGTTGAAAAGGCCCACCTTCATCAAATGTGACATTTTGACTGAAAACAAGACGATCAATGTCCACATCTATCAGCGATAAGCCTTATGGTTGTCATTGTAGCTCGGGAAAAATTAACTTTTGGCTCTTGGAATCTAGTTTTGTTCTCTTCGCATCTAGAATCCAAACACAAGTTGTAGAGCCACAAACCTTTAAATGGCTGATTTTGGGCTTCCTCCCAAACCAAGCTTCCTCTAGGGTCATCTTCTTAACGACTTGTGTGGGGGACCTGTTCAGAAGGTAAATTGCAGTGTAGACTGCCTTAGCCCAAAATTTCGTCGGAACATGCCTACACTCCAACATAAAACGGGCCATTTCAGTGATTGTGTGGCTCCTTCGCATAACAACACCGTTATGTTGAGGTTTGTAGGGTGTAGTAAATTGACTCTTCATGCCGTGTGTAGCACAGAAGTTGGAGCAATTAGTATAACAAAATTCCTCCCCATTATTTGATCTAAGAGTAATGATTTGACATCCAGACTCTTTTTCAACTAAGGTCTTAAACTTCTGAAATATACCAAACACTTCTATTTTTTCTTTAAGGAAAAACACTCACGTTTTTGCTACTGCAATCATCAACAAATAACAGAAAACACCTAGATTCAGTGATTGATGCTCATTGACATTTTCCTACCGTAATCATCAATAAATAGCTGCAAGACCTTGGATGCCCTCCAAGAGTCCCCATCTGAGAAAGGAGTCCGATGTTGCTTTCCTACCTGGCAAGCTCCGCACACATGATGACTCTGCGGCTGAATCTCAGGTAACCGAACGACTAGACTCTCTGAGCCAAGTGAGGGAGATGGTGAATATTCAAATGCCCATATTGCTAATGGCAAAGTGTGCTAATAGTAGAACTCTTTGTTGCCATAGCATGCTCGTGAGAATCGCCAGTGTCAACAAGTCTTTAAAGACCATAGTCCTCAAGGTCACCAACAATGGTGCTAGTCTCTTTGTCAACAATGCTGCACTTGTGTGCACTGAAAACGACGTCTAGCTTTGTAGAATGACGCATAATCTGAGTGACAGAGAGAAGGTTGAGTTCCATGTGTTGGTGTAATTAAATATTCACTAATTACACTTTACATAAGATAATGCATAACATAGTAGTTTGCATTTGAGACACTTAGGAGTTTGCACCTTTATTTGCACATGGTGTAGGAGAAATTCCACTTTAGGTGGCGATAGTAGTTATCATATTCCACTTTTTGTGTTGTCTCTACCTTTAGAGCACTTATCTCATTATCATCCTCCACATGTTGCACATACTTCATTGTATAATGGAGGATGATCCACCTTTGGTGCACATGCGATTCCATCTTGTGTGGGTGATAACTCATCTTCTCCTTATCAGTCTCTTATTACCTTGCCTATATAAGTAGGCTCATTATGTACATTTAGATCATGTCTATTAGCAATATTATCATTCTTGCATCTTGTTGCAATTATCTTGCCACTCTATTGTGGAAGTTATCTTGGTCTTTCATTTGATCTTGAGGCTATTGTAGAATCACCT
This sequence comes from Thuja plicata, assembly GCA_018584345.1. Classification (NCBI taxonomy): domain Eukaryota; kingdom Viridiplantae; phylum Streptophyta; class Pinopsida; order Cupressales; family Cupressaceae; genus Thuja; species Thuja plicata. The sequence continues at coordinate 258,745 of MU227276.1, forward strand.
AAAATTCTAACATGGTATCAGAGCTCTCTAGGTGTGAAGATTCCTCAAGAAGAGCAAATTTGGTTTGATTCGATTGTGGATGTAGAATAAGGTTGTTTGGGCATCATCATTGCGTTTGGGAGGCCGTTTCGGTGAATTTTGACTATAAATTCTCCTACATTGGGTGAAAGTCAAATTTGAGGCTTTTTTTGCACAGGCTGGGCTTACAACCCACCTGCGCAAGCAATAGGATTTGAAATATATTTTTTAATTCTGTGATATTTAGTTTTTTATTCGCAGTATATTCCAGTGTTACCCAGGGACATGTCCCCGACCTGAAAACCCCCGTCTCCATACCAGGGATGTTTCCGGGACAGAGGGATGGCTAGGGGACATCCCCACCCCGTCCTCGATTTTGAAAAAATGACAGGGGGCGTCCCATAAACTTGGGGACATCACCCAAAATTTGGGGGACGACCATATGTCCCAGGGACGGCTGGGGATGCCTTGGGGATGGCTTGGAAGTCCTCAGGATGGATAGGTGTGCCCAATGGGATACATTGCATCTGCACTTAAAAAAATACATTTTCTTTTATAAAACTCTTTCTTTTTTAATATTAAAGTGGGTCCCTCTTTCCAAGTTTGCCCTATTATGCTTATTAGTATTTGGTAGTTAATTCTTGCCATTTGGGGTCCTCTGATTAGTATTTGGCAACATTACATTAAGAATCGTGAAATTAAGAATGTTGTTACAGTCATGCTACATGCTCAAAATCGTATAGCAGATTGTTTAAAAGGTTTTGGGAGAGTATGAAAAGCACATTACAGACTTGGAACATGCATCTTTATGTCATTTTGTGGCAATACATCAGTGCTAGATTGGTTTTGTGTTGATTTGGGTCCTTTGTGGAAGATTTGGTGAATATTGGAGGTTGCATCAAGGTGCCATCTTGCTGTAACAGACCTATATCTTGATCGGAACTGTATAGCAGACTTGTTCGTATAAATATCAATCCACTTTCAATGAACTGGAGGTGTAGTTTTAGGGGTGTAACCCCAATTTAGATCATTGGTGAATGTGGTCTAGAGTAAGAAGAGCATTGAGAGACATATACTTGATCCACTATCTATAGCAGCGCTTTCTAGAGTCAATGTCAAACCTGTAGCAATCAACTCCAACACAGTTTCCAAGGTTTTTCATGTTAGTATTTCATAGGAATGTTATTTCATGTACCTGCACTAATGTGCAAATGATTATCTTCGAAAACAATTGTAACACTATGCCTACAATGTGTAAACCAATAATTTATATCATACTTAAATGATAGTAGTGTGCTTCAATTTGGAAGGTGGGTTATTGTTTTTGTTGCTATTGACAATGAATTCTGAATTATGTTCTTTGGTGTATTTCAATTTTGTATGTTATTATTTTAATATTACTTGCATATTGACAATGAATTCCGAATTATGAATGCATATTGAGTATTGAGTTTGACTATTGAAGTGTTGTATGTTAAGGTTCTATGATGTTTAAATGGCGTGTTTTATCCATGCTTTCATATGAATGTAATCTATCTATGTAATTTCCCTATATATTTTAAAATTTCCTTGTATTTATATAGTCGTCCCCTTCCCGTCTCCAAACTTGGCAAAAAAATTTGTCATCCCAGAAACTCGTCCCCTCGTCCCCTATCGTCCCCGTCTTGAAAACTTGGGGTAACACTGGTATATTCCTCTTTGTCATTTTTCTTCTGGCAAAAAATTGGGGTCCAACCCCTGCCTATGTTATTTTTGTCAGTATTTTTGCAGAGAAGGTATTTTACAGATCCATGCAAGCTTCAACCACCGAACAAATGCCAATGTTCATAGAGACCACTATTGGACCACATATCTTGTGGACAATCGAACAACAACCGACTACCGTGAGATCCACCACCATTTGGTTATCGTCCATGCAGTTGGCAATAAAAACAATGTAATATCCATTTCCCCATGCGACGTGGGACTAAAAACTTCGCAAACCCCTCCCGTTTCCCACGCGATTTGATAAGGACACCACGATCTCTTTTCAGCAACGCTACAACAGTGAACCCTTCCAGTGCACTACCACGTGATTGTGTCACCCTTGGCAACATCAACAAACAATCCACATCGGCAACACGTATGGATGAATCACACTGTGCCACTTGTCACAATGACACGTCAGCAGAGTACAAACTGCGGTTGCCACATCAGCACATCATATGGTCCCAGTCAGTAATTGACATCATCTTTTTGCCTAACTAAATTTGACGCCCGTTTGACTATCATTTGTAGGGGTAGCTGTCTTTTTTTGTGACAGCTATTTGACCGTCAAATTTATTCCCCTAGTTTGATGATGTTAGTGCGTGGTTGAAATTTCTACCTTTTAGCATTGAGCTTTTTTGAATTGCAGTTCAACTTTGGAGGCTCATATCTTGCTCATTTTAAGTCCTTTTTTCAAGCAATTTCATTTTGTTTTGGGGTAGAATTTTGTGAACATCATAGTGGTGTAGGTATTTTCTGATTTTAGTGATCAAATTGTTCAGATTTCTCAGTTTTTCATGATTGTACCTATCCAATCATCAGTTTTGCAGCTTCTAAGGCTCCATTCAGGCTCATACAGACACATTTTTAGGTGCCATTTTGTTTTGAAAGTGCATGATTTTTTGTTTACTTAAATATTTTGCTATCAGATTGTAGCCATCATGAGCGGACATATCACTTTCAGCATATGGTCTATTTTGGCACTTGTATTTGCTTGGATCTTTGGGTGATCTTATGCATTGTTCATTAGAGTCTGCTATAGCCTAATTTTGGTAGTTGTAAACACTAAAATCATAAGTCAGCCTTGCCTTTGGCAAAGTGTGTTGAGGAGGGCAATCAAATGTTGATCTCAATTTATGATTTGGGAAGTGTATCATTAATGTAATCATGAGTTATGCAATACATCTTTCTGTTATAACTTTGACTAAAAGTAATTACGAGTCATGGGCAAAAGGAATCATCACACATTGTAGATGGTTTAATCTCTTGCCTCATCTTTATGGACTCATTCCCGAGCCAAAGTCACAGTGGAAGCAATCAATTTGGAGAGATAAGAATGATCATATCAGAGGATTGATTGGTTTAAGTCTCAGTTCGGATTTCCACTATTATATCTACTCCAAGTTTGAAGGTATTTAGTGCCCACACACAATTTGGACCATTATTTGGGAGATTTTTGGAGATCCACATGTTCCTCCTTTACCAGACGATCTTGTTTGAAATTGCTTGCTTCCACTTGATGATGTTGACAATATTCCCTTTGATGATGATACCTTAGAGGAGATTGAATATTTTGCAACACTTGAGGGTTATGATGATCCAGAGACTCCACTTGCAGCTCCTACTTCTCTAGTTGAGATCACACATTCATCTCTTGTTGATGATTTCAGTGAGTCATTACAAGAGATATCTATTTGTCTACCTGATTAGAATTCCTATTTGCCAGATATTGGTGCATTGTTTTTGGAGTCGCACATTCCAGATTTGGAAGAGACATTTGAGGGGATTTCTCCTCTTTGATGACAACTTCATCACAGTTGGAGGTGCTTCTTCACCTTCTTTCGAGATTGATATTCATGAGTCTCCATCTTCACTTGATTTGTCACATTGCTTGGTTTAGGTTGATCATGCTTATGTGATGGCTTCTTTGAGCTTGGAGACTCCCATTCAGTTTTCAAAGACATCTATCCTATTTGATGATAGTTGTGGCAACAATGTTGTCACTTCATCTTTGTCTTTGGAGCTTGTTCACAATCAGTTTCCATTGGTTCCTTGTTTGTCACCTTCTGTTGTGATTGGGTATGTTCCTGATTGGTTCGTGGCATCTTCATCATCCAAGGACATGGTGACACTTGAGCAAATTTCAGAGACATCATCATCATTTTACTACTGGATTCCACTTCCTAATTCGTATCCAGAATGGGAAGTGTTCTTGCATTTATACTAGAGAAATGTTGTTTGTAGGCATTGGACTATGTTTTCCCTTCAAGTACTCACCATTTTTGTAGGCGATTGTTCATTATGGGGAGGCTATGTTGCCTCCTTTCCTTCCTATGGAGGAAAATATGATTGTATATACGCGATGTATGTAGTTCTTGGGGGCTCTTGAGTCCTCCATCCATGCATCTTGTTTGTTTTCATCTCTCTTTTGGAGGGGACATGTGGTTTTCTCCCTTTCTTGATTGGTGAGAGATTTATTGCATTGCATTGCATATTGTACATGGGTACCTAACATGGCCTAGTAGCCAAGACACATCTTGCATTGTGAGTTTAAGTGCGTTCCCCTAAGTTGCACTCAAGGGAGGGTGTTGGTGTAATTAAATATTCTCTAATTACACTTTACTTAAGCATTACTTAGTATAATGCATAACATAGTAGTTTGCATTTGAGACACTTAGGAGTTTGCACCTTTATTTACACATGGTGTAGGAGAAATTCCACTTTAGGTAGTCATAGTAGTTATCACATTTCACTTTATGTGATGTCTCCTTCTTTAGTGCACTTATCACATTATCATCCTCCACATGTTGCACATACTTCATTGCATAATGGAGGATTATCCACCTTTGGCGGACACGTGATTCCACCTTGTGTGGGTGATAACTCGTCTTCTCCATATAGTCTCTTTTTGTCTTGCTTATATAAGCAGCTCATTATGTATATTTTCATCATGTCTATTAGCAATATTATCATTCTTGCATCTTGTTGCAATTGTCTTGCCATTCTCTTGTGGAAGTTATCTTGGTCTTTCATTTGATCCTGGGGGTGTTGTAGAGTCACCTAAAACTCTACACCATGCCTGGAACATAGTATACTTTGAGAAATATTAGATTTCTCCCACCAGATGTAATCCGAATATTGCGCTTGTCGACAACAATATACTCTTCTCCTCTAAAGATCACAAAACCTCTGAATGAAGTGTATTTTGTGAACCAATCCCATTGATGAGTGAAATGTCGAGAAGCTCCAGAATCAATGTACCAGTAGACGATTTGACATGGTCTGCTGATCTCTTGGCCATAAAAACATAAAAGGATGACTCTTTTGGCTTAGTATGCTCTGCACCATGGACCTTCAATTGAGACCTTCCTTGCTTCAACTATTTAACAACCAAGCATTTTTGTCATTCTTTCTTCATATGACCATACTTGTGACAATAATTGCATTGAACATTCTTCTTGTGGTTCTCTTGAGATTTACCTTTTCCCTTTTGTTGGGAAGACTTGCCTTTAACTTTGTCCTTATCTGAGGCTTTTGCTGTGAAAGCCTGTTCAGTAGAGGAAATGTTGGTGTTGGTCCTGAAGTGTTGTTTCTGTTGATCTTATTGTAGAAGCTTGTTGCAGAGATCAAGAAACTTGAGATCAACACCAGTGGAAGTGATATTGAGCGTCTCAATTAAGTGCTCGTAGGACCGTGGCAGACTCTAAAGCGTAATGACTACCATGTCCTCTTCTTCCATCTTGTGACTAATCGCCTCCAGTTGGTCGCGAATGTCTGTATCTTCGTTAGATGCCCCTGTAGGGACACTTCCTCATACATCATGATCAGAAACATGTTCTTGAGGAAGAACACTCTACTTTTATCTGAGGTTTCATGTAGATCCTTCAAGTGTTTCTAGATCTCTACAACTGTCTTGTCAGACGACACTTGTGGTAGCTAATCTTCTGTGACTGATAATTTGATGAGCATAACTACATCCCGATTTCGCTCATCATACTTGTCTTGGTCTTTTCTTTCCACACAGTACCTAGAACAACCTGATCAAGACATCGATAATCAAATATTGTAAGCATTCGTTGTTTCTGTGTTGTAACTTGTAATTACAATCGTTGAACTTTTGACTGCTCTCCAACATGATTGTTAGACGAAATCCTTCACACTTCCCGATGCACAAAAAATGAGGAAAAATAGCAGCAGCAAGTGGTTATGCTGGTAAAAAAACTATCAAAACGCTGGCACGTAACCTGAGGCACAGATCCCAAGGCACAAACTTTGAAGCTCAGAATAGAAAAAGAATACCCAAGCTGAGTTGTAAAAACCCTAGGTTGCAGGTAGCCAGATCGCAGAAAATATGAGCAGATATCGCAGACAAAGCGGATAGAAAACCAAAAAAATCAGAAGCCCTAGCTGTTTGTTTTGTATAACAAATTATTGTTGGTGAAAACAAACATGTTAAGTGTTAGGATAGCTGCAAATGTAATAGCACTCTATGTTGTATGTATTTTAATGATCATACGACTGAAGCTACAAACATTAACACTCCCTCTTAGCTAGGGAGGATGATCAAACAAAATGTGTTGTGGTCTCCTGTGTCAACACTTATGACCCTCACCATAACTATACAAAACATCAACACTCCCTCTTAGCTAGGGAGGATAAATCAATCCAATGTCAACACTTATATGACATTTGACAACATCAATCATATGATGTAAGCAATAAAAGCATCATCCTCATGATGTAATCAATAGAAACATACTCTCAAGATGTAGATTGTCTCCATCGGCGATTCTATCCACAAGCTCTCAGGTGGATTGCCTCCATCGGTGATTCTATCCACAAGCTCTCAGGTGGATTGCCTCCATCAACGATTCTATCCACAAGCTCTCAGGTGGATTGCCTCCATCGACGATTCTATCCTCAAGCTTTTGTGTGGATTGCCTCTATCGATGGTTCTATCCACAAACTCATGAGCTTTAGAGTGGATTGCCTCCATCGGCGATTCTATCCACAAAATCATGAGCTTTAGAGTGGATTGCCTGCATCGGGGATTCTATCCACAAGCTCTCGTGTGGATTGCCTCCATTGACGATTCTATCCACAAACTCACGAGCTTTAGAGTGGATTGCCTCCATCGGCGATTCTATCCACAAGCTCTCGTGTGGATTGCCTCCATCAGTGATTCTATCCACAAACTCACGAGCTTTAGAGTGGATTGCCTCCATCGGCGATTCTATCTGCAAGCTCTCGTGTGGATTGTCGCCATCGGCGATTCTATCGATAAGCTCTCGTGTGGATTACCTCCATCGACGATTCTATCCACAAACTCACGAGCTTTAGAGTGGATTGCCTCCATTCGTAATTCTATCCACAAGTTCCCGGGTGGATTGCCTCAATCGGCGATTCTATCCACAAGCTTCTCAAGCTTTAATGTGGATTGCCTCAATCGGCGGTTCTATCCACAAATTCTCTCTATTATGATCTGTTTCAGCCATCACAAAATGTCTATCACAATAGAAGGTAAAGTTATTGTAAGATCGTCACCTTCCAATAACTTTTACAAATACAAGTGATAATCATTTGGAAGTCGTCACTTCCTTATGATGTACACAGGGGGCAGGCCCATTAAAAATATGGAGTCACACACATGACATCCATCATGCC
>MU227276.1:270187-298055 GCA_018584345.1 Thuja plicata
AGACCAACCTGTAACTTACTGAATTGTGGGGAAGACAAGACCCTCCCAAGCCAAGTCTGTGCCTCAGAAGATCCTCTATCCGCAATAATTAGCCTACGAGGATCACAATAATAGGCTAATCTCTTAATCTCAGATGCTGACAAAAACGGGGACATTACATTTTTATATTTTGTCTTTGGAGTCTTAGGAGGCAAAAAGGATCACTTATTTTGCATCATCTATTAAAAGAGGTATCAAGGTCCTGTAGTGTCTTGTTAGACAAGGTTCACAAATTTGAATCCTCAATTCTTCCTGTTGTGTATCCTGTTCTCTTGTATGTAAATGCTTGACCAGCCCCCCAATACTATTTTCCCATTCCAACTTTGCCTACATTTTGAGAAGGGTAAGGAGATTAGCAAATATTCTCTTCATGCAAGTCGTAGAAATGCAAACCGCACGGTCTAGAAGTGAAGGCAACAAACAATTAAAGAAGTGCAACCAACAATATGATTTTTTTCTGTCCCTAATCAATCTCCTCTTTAATGCTATTTCGAGTTCCAAGGTAACAATTGCCTCTATTGCTCTTGCGAAGTTGGTGTCAAGTAGATCAGCCTTGCAATTATCATAACTAAGAACTTGATAATTTTGTGATATCATGATGTAGTGTTGTAAATTGTACTCATTCAATTAATGAGTCCAATTTCACATTCTCCTAGCACTCATTTAAGCTTTCCACTCCTCTAAGTACTTTTGGGACCATTTCTAGCTTTAAATTAATATTTAACTCAAGAACATGAGTCCTATTCTATTTTAAAATGTATTCCTCTTTGGGCCCTTATTTTATTGTGTCCTTTATTCTATATCTTTTCAAGCTCATATGGGGTTCTATCACATTTTTATTTTCAATGCACTTAATTCCCTCACTTCAGTGTCATCAATCACAATATTAATTACAGATCTGATATCAGGGCCCTATTATTTCGCTTCCCTTAATTGGGGCCTATTTTGCTTGGATGTTGTCAATTATTGACGTAGACTGCATTTTGTGCAATAGTCCCACTCTTTTTGGCTCAAATTTTAAGCGAATTATATGTCTACCTTGGCATTTCCAAATCTGGCCTAGAAGTTGGGATATGACTGTTGTAAGTCAGCCAGAATGCAAAAATACCTTGAGAACCCTATAAGGCACCTCTCCTAGTTCATTTCATCATCTCTCATTCCAAGAGCAAATATTCTTCTCAAGACCAGATATAAGAGCAAGGAGCATCAAGCTACATCAAGGCATCTCCAATTATGTATTCATGATGGATTTTGTGAGGATTTATCATGTTATTGCATTAACATTTTGAAGACTGATCCTAAGAGCATTGCATCATCAATCAAGGGTACACTCATTTTATTGAGTATTCACTTTCAAGCATTTCATTTCAGATTTAGCTTCTTCCTTACGAAGGGTAGGCTTTCGTTTTTTATCATTATTGTTGTAGGGTTGATTCACTGCTTAGATTTTGACTTAGGCAAGCCCATATCAACACTATTTTTTTCTTGTGTGTAGATATAGGTCTAGAAACAAGTTTCAGGTTTAGTTTGGGAGTACTAGAGCACTGTGCAGACAAACATAGAAGCAATTTGGTAAAATTTGTTGCGGGGACTTGGGTGCCTAGTGGTTTGACCTAAAAGTTGATTTGAAGGCAATTTGGAGGCTTGAGACCATTTTGGCTTTTGTTGTGCACTTGGGACACTTGGAGTGTTATGGTAAATCAATGTTGTATTAAAGAAAGGAGATGATAGCTCCTTATATAGATTTACAAAGACGATGTTTCTAAAATAAATAATTGTGAACTAAAGATGAAAATAGAAACTGCCTAATAATCTAAAGACTAACTAAGATGACCATTAAAGAAACGTTACAATATTCTAATACCCTCCCTTATTGGTCATCGTCTAACTACCCTGCAAAAGACTACACATGTCTTGTGGTCATAAATTCTTCAAAACATTTTACTGCCGCTGAGACCCTCCCTGGATCTACATAATGTCAATGACCAAGAGTAGCCAAAATCCATCCAGATAAAATTGAGATGGCTGCCCCCTTCTTCAGAATGCATTGCAGCAAGAGACAAGAGCCTGCCCTAACTCTGCCACTGAGATGAGTTTGTCATTAACCCTCCCAGAATCTGCAAAACTTCTAACCAGAAATCATCACAAAATGTCCAACTTGATGTTGGATGACAAAGTTGTCCCTCCCTGTAGCCAGAGACACACTGAGAACAACTACCACGATTTTGAGGAAAAATCAGCAAACCCTCCAAATTTTTGCACAAGAGCACGACGCCCCAAAACAAACTACAAAAGTCACAATTTTTTAGGAAAAAAACACCAAAGAATGCAAATCATCATTTTTTCTCCAAAAAAAAAAAAGGGTAAAAACCCACAAAGGAATCCCACGCAACTTTGTGAATTACAAAATCTAGAAATAATTTTTGAGGATAAAATCGAAAAACCAAACAGATAGCTGGCACAAAATCGGAGCCATGGATCAACATACAAAACATCATTTTTAAGGAAAAAATGCTAAAACCTTTCTAGAAACCAGAGAGCCCTCCCTGACAGGAGCGAAACTTAATTTTTGAGGAAAAATTTATAAATCCATTTTTTTTTCAAGGGACAAAATTATTAAAACCTACTAGAAATTTTTTAAAGGGAAAAAATAATGAAAACCCATCAAAAATTTTTGGAGGGAAAAAATAATGAAAACCGATCAAAAATTTTTCAAGAATTTTTTTTTTGAAAACCCATCAAAAATTTTTTAAGTGAAAATTATGAAAACCCATTAGAAATTTTTCAAGGAGAAAATTATTGAAAACCCATTAGAATCTTTTTAAGCGGAAAAATTATGAAAACCCATCAGAAATTTTGTAAGGGAGAAATTATGAAAAGCCATAAGAGAAACCTTCATGCGGCAAAACACGAGACTTCACGTGGTAAACATCTTACACAAGCAACATGCAACTCACAAAAAACACATGCAAGCAACATGCAAGTACATGCAACAAACATGCAACCCTAAAAAATCAGAGACTTTTGCTCAAACTAGGAAATCACGGTCAAAACCCTCGACTAGGCTCGCGATTTTCAGCAAAAATCTTCGAAAACGAACCACAAAATTTTCATAAAATACCTCCAACGACTTTTACTTTAAAAAATAAAAAACAAATTTCTGGAAAAGAAATCTAGATCAAAAGAAGCTCGAATTTTTCATAAAATTTTTGCCAAATTTTATGAAATCCGATTGACCTTCTTTGATACCATGTTATGGTAAATTGATGTTGTATTAAATAGAGGAGATGAAAGCTCCTTCTATAGATTTACAAAGACAATATTTCTAAATGAAACAATCGTGAACTAAAGACAAAAATAAAAACTACCTAACATTACAATATTCTAATATGGAGGACTATGGTGAATAACAACAGTGTCCAACCATTTTGAGTTCAAATTTCACACACAAGTTGCCTTGTACATTCCCTTTTTAATTCTATACATCTCAGTTGATTCTCAGATCTGCCTTATTTTGTGTTGATTATTGTCAATTTTGCACCCTTTAGCCTAGTCCTTGCATTGTCACTTTCCACTCATCTAAATCAACTCAAATAAAAAAAGGAGACAATCAATCACCAATCAACCACTAGTGCCTAGCTCTCCCAAGGGTTTGAAGTTGGGCCTAATTGAATGTTCCCTAATCTAATGGTATTTTCATATCCAAATCAATTCAAATTATAAAAACAGACACCAATCCCCAATCAACCACTAGTGCTTAACTCTCCAAAGGGTTTGAGGTTAAGCGTAATTAATTGTTCCCTAATGTAATGGCATTGGGAAATATCCTCTTGTTTACACGTTTTAGGCTAGAGAACCTCATTTTCCACCATTACACATGATATAGCGTAGGGGCCTACCCACTAAGAACTAACCACACAAGGTTGAGAATGATTTGCGTTGCTAGGAGGGAAAACATCAATGATGAAAAATTTGAAACCTTGAAGTGCCACATTAGTGGGGATGCTGCAATAAAAACTCTCAAATATAGAGTGAAAAATAAAAGTTTGGGAGGAAACTAATTAGAGTTGGGAGAGTAGATGAAGGAATTTCAATCCATTAGATGGTTGACATGTTTCTTTAGGATAGGAAACAATTGAAAGTGGAGCTAGTGGGACGTTGGCTCCAACAAATAACCAGGATAGGAGCAGATTGGTCTACTAGCTAAGGAAGGCTTGTGTTGGCATAGTCAAGCTTGACTTGAAGGAGGAAGCCAAATTCACCTTGATTGATTATCCTTTGAGCTTAAATGTAGAGAGACTTCACCTCAAGGAAGAGACACTTAAGAGGAAATGAAAGGGACCTTAACATACACATGAGAATCAAAGAGATGTTGAAGACCTTCAAAAACATACCACCCCTTGTTGAGAACAATGATGCCAAGGTTCTTGTTAGTAGGACATATAACAATAGACATATTATCTCTAAGAGGATGGATGACTTGTTGCTAATGTTGAGGGGGGATCTTGATATTTTGAATCTTCATTGAATATAGATGGGAGTTTAGAAAGACTCTTGCTTCATTGACAATATTTCTAGGGTAGGACGAAGTTCTTCAAGATTCCAAGTAGGAGTAGGAACCTTAAAGAGGGAAATTGGATTGTCATTATTCGCATCATGGAAACTAGGAAAAGCTTAGAAAAAGGGCCCCAGTCTAATTTTGGGGATGAAAGAACCACTTGAGCATGAGATAACAATAAAAACATTAAACTCTTTAACAACTTCAAGGGGCATGGAGGTGGATTTGGATATCTATTGGAAAGATTGTGGATAGAAGATATTATGATGCGTCCATCTAACATACCAATAGAATAGCAATTGCGGTAATTAGCAACGAGGGAAACTCTCTAATTTTTTAGGGATGATAGGTAGATTGGTAAAGAATCAAGCTTAGTCTTGTGCCTTTGAACAAATGGAGTAGGTTTCCTTTTCTACCATACTAAACCATCATTTTGAATTTAACTTCCATCTTCCTATAGCTAACCTTTTGGTGTAATGGGAATGAAGTTAGGTAGTCCAAGGTGGCCCCGCCCCCTTCCTAGAAGTTTAAAGGAAGGGGATCTTGAAATTGCTCAAACTGTAATACAAAACATTTGAGGTTATTGTTGATGTAGAATATCCCTTGATGTTGTTGATCTTTGCGAGGAGCATAGTTTGAAAACTCTACGAGTACTCTCTGAGTTGCTAAGTACTATCTATTTTTTTTGCTAGGTGAGTTTTTACAATTTGAACGCTCAAGTTTTTACAAACACAGGAAAAATGCAAGTAAAAATGCATACACGGGTAAAACATTGATTAAAACACACATGTTTTTGCTATAAAGCCATGCATTTTCTCTTTTGAGATGTCAATTTTTAATTTAATACACTTTTTAATCGAATTTTGCCAAAAAAATATGTTTCTTTAAAAAAAAATATTTTTCTTTAAGAAATTTTAATTTTTAGTACTTTCTAAGTTGTTGAGCTTTTGCGATGTCTTTGTTCAGTTTTTGCAGTGTCTTTGTTTCTGGGCTTGCCAAGTAATCTTCGAGTCTGAGTTTGCTTATGAAGTAATCTTAGTAGGATTATGTAGAATATCGAATATCCCTTGAATGCTTATTCTAATGTTGCTTATTCCACCATTTTTTTTTGAGGCTAGCTAAATTGGCTAGTGGGACTCTTAAATGTGTTATCCACTAGTGCTTGTTTAAGCGCTTGCTAAATAAGAATCTTTATCCAACTTTTAACATCATTTTTTCCATGAATTTACCAATATTTTTCTCAACATCAACATCCTTCGAGAGTGTCTTTTAAGAGTTCTTTGATTTAACTTCTCTTTCGATAGTGAGTTTGTAGCAGATATCAATTTGAGCTTCGAAGATTTGGTCTTGAAAAATAAATATATCCACAATCTTTGAAGTACTAACAACATTTAAAGGAGTCCTATCACTAATCATTGGATCAATAATAGCATCAATAGGAGTTTGTTTCTATTTTAATTTTTCTAAGTTTGAGTTAATGGTGAAGGCGACTAGCATAGGGTCAAGCATATTGAACTTAACTAGATTTATCAGTTGACTCAAGCTTAGCTTGAAAGTTCTCATTGATTTCATTCTAGTATATGATATAGAGCTTAAGAGGGATAACCAAAAAACAATGAGGAATTTCTCAACCTTCTATTTTGTGCTCCCGAGTGTGGAAAAGGGAAAAATTCACCAATCTCGAGACTGGTGAAAATCTCAAGGGATGAGCTACCCCTTGTGCCACCTCACTTCAACTAGCACTCTAGTGAGCTAGGGGATCATGACAACTTAAATAATAAAGGTAAAGTAAATGATACGATTCAAGAAATAAGAGAACTAAATTAACTTAACTGTACTAGTTGATAAAAATATTGACTACTGAAAACAAAAGAGCTAACTACTCTAACTATCGAGCTCTGCAAGCTCATTGTCCAAGATGCACACGCAAATCAAGGACGATAGCGTGGGTACAAGACGACAACACGACGCACGTATGTCCTATATAGACAGGGTACAAAGGACAAAACAAAAAGCGGGGAAATGATTAAAATGACAAAAGGTAAGCTATGCTAATAATAGAGAGCAGAAAGAACACAACTAAACTATGAAATGAAAGGTGATATGAGTAAATAAAGGACAAAGAAGCCTCGCAAAGAGAGAAGGTTGATGAAATTGATAAGTACTCCACTTCCTCCTCCAACGAAACCTGCACACACAGAAACAAGGAAAAATGTTGGGTGGCTGTTTTGAGATTTGCCTCAGTCAAGTCCTTGCTTTGGTGTTTCCACCTCCACAATAGCCAAATAGACAAAATAACGATGATAGATAACCGCAAAGATAAATAGACAAATGATAAAGATAATAATAGTGTAAGATTTAAGAACTATGATATGCTATCAAAAACCAAGTGGAGTGATGAGACTTCCCTTCAAAACCATCAAGCCAAGGCTCAATGGAGTGAAGGCAAGGATTGGTGAGATGACGGAGCTAAGATGATGTAGGCTGTCCCAAATACAATAACAAACTCAATAATATGGTGAAGAAAACTGCAGAATGAGCGATTAAATGTGATAGTGAAGCCAAGGAGTGTCAAGAAGCATGAAAAAGGCCAAATGAAGTGAAAACATGAAGTTTCAAGGTGCTAGTTTGAACCTTGGTGTTGGTGGTGGTGGTATGAGGTATTATGTTGCAGGGGTGGTAGTTGCAATGCTTTAACGACTCACTGCACATTTGCAGATTTGAGGGATGAGTGCATGTTGTGCGGACATCTTTGTGGCTTGTACGCGTCTTGGGTTGACCAAGCCACCTGGCCAAGAATCTCAGTGGATAGTGACAAGGCAAGGTGGAGGGATACAAAGGATGATGTGGAATAACATGTTTTGGCTAGGGTAGGGACATGGCGTAATCGTAAATTACACTAGGTTGCAAATATACGACATTACATTTTGCCCCCACTTTAGCAGGCATATGATAATAAAGAATGCGAGCGAAAATAAGAAAAACTCACATGAATTACCTGAGGGTCTTCCATTCACATAGGGTCGCCCATAGCAAGAGCCTTGAATTGTTGTTGATTTGCATCTAGCACGCAAGCTGTAGACGAGCATGCTAGATGACGAAGACAACCTATTAGAAAAGGACCATCAATGGTATGCCAGTATGGGTAGCAAGTTGTGTTATGCCAGATAGCCATATGATAGGGCAATTTTGATAGTGCATTGATGCGGCTAGCAAAAGTTAGATATTTGTATGATAGGGTGGCTTTAGTTGCACGCCGATGTGATTAGCTAAAGCTAGATAGTTGCATGATATGGTGGCTTAGATTGCGTTGATACAAGTAGCGAATGCTAGATTGTTGTACGATAGGGTGAGATTTGATAAGATAGTAGATTGGCCCCACAAAGGCAGACAAATGGACCAAAAAATTTCAAATTTTCGAGAAAAAACTGTGATGTAGAGACAATATGATAAGAAGACAACCAGAGAATCAAATATAACGGATATAATAAGCCTCTCCTAGAATGGGCCATGTTGCTCAGAGGGGAGCAAGAGACATTCTAAGGAGATAAAGACATTGTGGCATGTCAACATACAAGATGTTTCCATGGAATGTCACCCCACAGCAGGTGACACATGATTTCCACCACATCTAGACAGAGATAGGGGGACTCGATGAGTTGGCGTCAGGACCTAGAAGAGGGACAAAGATATATAATATAAGATCTCTCAGGGGTATTTCAGTAGGGCCAACTTGGATCGGATCTAAAGAAGAGCACATGAAGACAGATACAAAATAAAAATTTGGGTCAAAATGGAAGGGAAGCCAAAATGGCCCCAACACTGTCCAAATGTCGAAAATCAATGCATGACATATAGAAGAATAAGATGACAAATAGAAAATGCACAACAGATAACCCTCTGTTTCCAGGTATAAACAGAGCACAAAGGTCCTCCAGGGGGGAACAATAGTAAAAGACAAGCATTGGGGAACACATATAGGCATACTCTAATCTAAAGACGTAGAAGAAGGTATTGCTTTCACAGATTGTCCACTAGCAAATCGTCGTCTTCCCAATCTTGATCATACGGGGAAGGAGGTCAAGACTACATTGGTAGGACCGCTATAATAGCCCAAAGTGCCCCACTAACAGTCAAAGCCAAGTATGAAGCTACCATGATATTCTCATCTAAGAACTCTGCTGAGGTGAGAGAGGGATCGTGTAAAGATTGTTGTCAACACTGTAATTTCCTCAAGAGAGTCAAACAAGCAAGCCTCATAGCTTGTAGAAACACATGTTGAGGTGCAGATGAAGAAGACGCTTCGCAAGCCCCTGCAAAAGGGGCAGAGACGAACTTGGGAGAAGTAGAAGCTTGCTCCATTGGAAAAATTGAAATCGAAAGCGGGTCTGTCGAAGCGAACTTGCAATGACAGAACTCATGCACATGCCCTTGCTCAAACTTTTGTTTCAAGGATGGAGGGGAGACCCTTCGATCTAGTGTAGCTAGCCTAAGCACCCCAAGAAAGCTAGGATGGCGGTTAGGAGATGGTGAGGGTGCAGGCTAGGTGGACATGACTGAATTGGACACCACCTGTGTATGCAACATGTTTACTGGTGCGGAGAAAGGCGAGATATCTAGCAGGGAAGTGATCAACGATGACTCCTGTGATGGCGAGATAAAAACCTGGACCCTCTTGGTGCGAGGCTCGATAGTCACTCCTAGTGTAGGGGGAAGCAAAATGAAAGAGGTGGCTGGCGAAAGATTAGAGGAGTTGGAATAGAGGTAGGAGTTGGGCTAGGAGCGGGAGCAAAAGCAATAGACATAAGAACCAAAGTCTCACTTTTCGCCTTTGCAGTGACCTCACATGCCAAAGCCCTCTCTCACCGACGAGGCTTATGCTTGTGCACAAGTTAGTTTTGATGCAAATTCAGGCCAGGCTGAGAGGCTTGCAAGGGCCCATCGACATCCTACTCTATAGGTGTGGTCGTTGATGCTATTGTCGACAAAGAAGGCCTCATCAATGAAGTAGGTGTTACTGACTCAACTGTTGTCTCAGTCACAGGTGCCCTTCCTCTTTTTGCCTTGTGGGTGGCAGGAGGAACTGAGGATGCTCTCAAAGGTTGAGGAGCAGGTGCGAGAGGATGAGTTGTCTTTGGAGACCTCTTATCCTTATAGTAAACGGTATGGCAAGGTATATCTGCAAGGATGGGGATGGGAAAGGCGAATGCACCTTAGACTTAGGCAACATGTGTGCATTTCCTTTGTACTAGCTGTAGACGCAGGAAAAGAAGACACCACCGGAGGCTACAGAGTTCAAGGTGGGCGAGTAGGCTTCCCCTGAAGCACACGCTTGCCTTGAACCCTCGAACGAAGAAGGGACAAAAGACGAAGCACATTACGGTGCAGGAGAGGGATGTACAAAGGTAGAGGGGATAGGCACTACAAACTTGAAAGTCAGTTCCTCGACTTTATACTTCTGATATGCAAAAAATGAAATGACCTACCGGGGATGTATGGGCCCTACCAGAGTAGGCTAGAAATGGTCTAAAAGAAAGCCCCCATGGGATACCTGAGGACAATAACCAATATCCTAGATCATATGGATGGTACCCTCATGGGGAAACTTTAAGCATTTATGCCCAAATGAAGGGACAAGCTCCATGAATGCTAGCCAGGGAATGCCCAACTTGACCCTGAAGAGGTCCAATTTTTGGATGAAAACAAAAGTTGAAAAGAGTGCCTTGGGTCCTACTTGGACCATCAAGATGGTTGATCCCAGAGGGGGAAGTGATAGTTCGTCATGCATCCGAATGGTGGTGGAACACTCATCGTACCTCGCATGATTTAGGCCATTTATGAAGAGCACCTTCTCAGTTATAAGGTCAACCTAACATGTAGGATCAAACATAATGCCTCTAACGGAGACCCCGTTGATCAATGCTAAAATATAAAGGGGGGAGGGCTCCCCACTATATGGCTCATCCAAGGGGGTGAACATTATGTTCATGTTAGACACCCTCTGGTTAGGTGTCATGATGGGAGTGATTGTCACCATGTTGACAAAGGGACTATTACTTAATTTAGGAAGGGATGATGAAGATGCCGAAATAAAGTATGAAGAATGTGGCGGAAAAGGGTCAGTGTAGATTTGAAGCTCACTATTTGGCTTATCCATCGATTTGTTCGTCTTTAGTTTCCTCTTGTTTACTTGGATGACACCGCTATTTATGTGATCTCAGACTAGGTGTCAAAGACACACGCAATGCTTAGTGTCATGCCCAGGCACATGATGGTATTGACAAAAATTTGATCCATCATACCAACGGGGGTATGGACAATTATCAGGGAGGCCAAATTTCAGGGAGAGTTACCAAGTCTTTCAACAACCTTCGTAGAATACTCGCATAAGAGTCAACCAACTTAGTGAATGTCCAACTTTGTTGCAGGTTTGTTGAGAAGTAGTTTCTCTCTGAGGGCTGCAGAAGTGCTATGACACTAGCCACAACCTTGTTCTTTCGGGACCCGCCAGAGGAAGATGTTCCTCCATAGGCATTTGAGGAAGAATCCCCAAATTGTATAATGTCCCCAAAATAATTTATGACTCAATTAAATTAATTGATTAAGTGGTCCCAAATCTAATAATATTTTACGAACCCTTTATTTAGTTAATTTAATTATAAAATAAAATAATAATAAATTACTAATGTTGGCTTACTTTTAACTCTTTGGGAAACTTCTTGGATCCCTTTATAAGGTCGTAGGCATAGTAGGAAGGCATCGTGGAGTTATCTTTTCTTGTGTATTTGCGATCCCTATTGGAACTGAGTCTCGTTTGCTGTTTCAGAGGTGTCTAGTATGTAATTGCAGTTTTAAGTCACCTCACCCTATTTTGCCTATTTGTTTGAGTCTTGTGAACCTTCATTTAGAAACAAAATTGTAATATTCAGAGATAATCAGTATCAAATGTTCTGCGATTCATGTGCTTTGTGTGAAGTTTCATCTTTGCATCTCCCATATATTAATACCGCATAATACCTCGTTATTCATTTGCGATATCATTGAGGAATCTAATCCAAAGGCGAAATTAGCTCCCTACATTTACGAATCCGTACAAGAGTGGAAGCATAGGTATCATACGATTGTTTTCACCGTATGGGTGGAGTGTGGAGGGGAGACACAGGTGACATCATCTTGTCGATAGTGAAGAGACCAAGACATCATACGGGTAAGACAAGCAACGTACGGGTGGGGTGTTCAGTCATCTTACGATAAGGGAGATCGTACGAGCAGCAGACCATAAGGGGATGGAGTAAGTGGAATGTACGGGAGTTG
This sequence comes from Thuja plicata, assembly GCA_018584345.1. Classification (NCBI taxonomy): domain Eukaryota; kingdom Viridiplantae; phylum Streptophyta; class Pinopsida; order Cupressales; family Cupressaceae; genus Thuja; species Thuja plicata. The sequence goes on from MU227276.1 coordinate 282,099, forward strand.
TACATGTTGTACGTGCGTGTTTGTAGTACCCCACACAGAACAAAAGCACCTCGCAGAGAACGAGAGCCGACTTTCCAGGAGTCCACTTTTTGTTTTCTGCAACATGCAAAACATTAATTGTCTTCATCAAAGATATAATTTAACTCTATGGATGTGATCTCAGGTTCATACTAGTTACAACCAAATTTTCTTTGAAGAAACTTTGGAAAAACTCTCATACAGTGAATGCTTAGACAGAGAAATTAGAAAGGTTAACTATAATAATGTCCACAAATGATCATATTATGTCAACAGGCTGACAAGTACATCCAATTGCAATAGAGAAGTACTCAAGTGAAAGGACTATAAGTAGATAGTCACTATACACTAAAGAAATGTAAACATAGCAAGGGGATTAACACACATTTACTTAGTGAAGAATATGCACTGGGTGCAAATCAACCTAGAGTGACCACATTCATCTCAATAGGTGTTGTCATTACTAAGAAATCCATTTACAAACTGAAACTTGTGCGACTGGTTGAGTAGCAATACAAAATATTATCCAATGATGAGTCAATGTGATTGATGTCGGTCATTTTGCAGTGACCTGTTTGCATTAGAAAGGCATCTTAATCATTTATTTGGATTTCTTTTTGGACCTCATAAGAATAATTGTATCCAAGGGAGATGCAACACTCATTCATGGGGTCAGGTTTCTCCCAAAAAGGAGATGTGGGCAGTTTCCATGGATTACGCTTTCTAAGAGATGTATCTTGGAGGATAGAGACTATTGTCCCTTGAGTATTGTTGCGAGGTTTTCCCACCACCGCCCCATTGCAAATGGGGACACCCTCTTTTGCTTTGGTGATAAGAGTAGTGGTCTTAGGTAGTCTTTGTTGGTGGCAGTTTTCAAGTCCCTAGGTCCAGCACGTGAGGTTTGAGTATTTTGGCCTACTGGGAAGTTGCGTTTGTCTGGGATTTGGGCGAGAGCTAAGCTAAGTCTGTCATGTAGATAGAATTGAAACCAATGGATTTGTGATAAAACGAGTTAAAACCCTTTGAGAATCCTTTTTTCAGGTTCAGTTTGACCTTAGAAAGACATGATGGATTGTGGGATGTAACCCTGCTAAAGGCTTGCTGAAACCTGAAATTTGGCTAAAGTCTAAATTTTTCAAAAACTCCCAAAATCTAGAATCTAAATCTTAATTCCTATGACGCTGGAACCAATCTCAAACATCCTGAGAGTATTTATACAAATATAACTTAAAGTATAAGAAATTTGTATAAATCCTCTCGCCCTTGAACTGAAAAATGACTAAGTACAAACTACTCCGACCCATGCCAGGGCGGATTCCGACCTCTGACAGGACAGATTTTGTCCTATAGCCATCAAATTTCCGCCATGGAATCAATGAATTTACTTGTTCTAGGTAGAAGTTGGAAGGGTTGACAATGATCAAACGATGAATATCATTATAGGAAACTAAACTTGGCATGGACTCTTTGGCATGGCGGAAATTCACCTCCTATGGGACACGAAATTGTCCTATGTATGGGACATTTCCGCTCCCATCATCTTGACATTTCCGCGACTTGTTTGAAACATGGATTGATGGATTTGGACCTAGGGAAGAACATTTACTTGGCGAGGGGAAGAACAATGTTTTGACCCAAGGAACGAGTGTTTAGGGAGTGAGCATGGGGCCAAGTGGCCTTGTTCCATGACTGGTCGGAATCAGGACAAAATTTGTCCTAAGACACCCTGATTTCTGCCATGAAATGGAGGCTTCCTTACTTGATTTTGGAGTTGGAGGGATGAGTTTAGTCAACAACAATGTGAAGGAGGGTGAATTGAGCAAGAGAGGAGTGGGCGGAATTTAGCCCCTCATGGGACACAAATTGTCCCATACACCTGAGATTTCTGCGCCCTTTTGTGGACAGTTAAACGATGACAATCACCAAATTTGTGGAGGAAATGGAGTATGCATTCGACTAAAGGATGATCAAGAGGATGATGGAGGACTTAGTGCATGGAAGAAGCTGAAGTTTCGATGATCTTATGCATGAAATGGAGGCCTGTCCCATGACTGGTCAGAATCCGACCAGTCATAGGACACAAATTGTCCTATATGCCTCTGATTTCTACCCTTCCCTAGTGACTTGGGTAAATTTCCTTGGACATGGTGAGGATTTTTGGGGTAAGTTTTAAGACAATTCGAAGTTGGGAAGCCAAGTTTGGACAAGAAGAACTTGGGCGGAATTGTCCCATGACTCCCATCCATGGGACAATCCCGCCATGTATCCTTGGCCCCCAATTCTTGTCTCCTTGGCCATGAAACCCAAAGCCAAAACAAGTTGGCCCCTTTCCATGATGCATTCCTCAAGGAACAAGCAATGAACTTCAATAGGATTTTAGTCGGCTCCTCCCTTTGGCACATCATTCAAAGCAATTTCAAGTTGGCCTAGGGGTGAAAGGATGTAGAGGCATATAAAGGGGAGATTTGATTCATTTTCACACTCAATAACATGCGAATTTCCTTCACACTCAATAACATGCGAATACAATCTCCTTATATAGCTTGCCATACTGAAAGGATAGGTTGTGCTCCCAAAGACGTGGTTTATACCTCTTCCCAACCTATCAATGATACTGATTGGTATTATCTTAATGATATAATTGTTGCCTTTGTGTTATTAATTAATATTGATTCCCACTTGTATTAGCTGACTATTGGATGACATCATATCCTTTCCCAATGATATTATTTTTATGTTGCTGAGTGTTTACCATTGATCAATTTTCGTAATGTAATCGAGAATCCTTGTCTTCTTAACAGAATGATCATAATCTTTGGTGGTATGTGTTTGTAGTTTAATTATAACTTACCCACTATGTTCATTGTGGTCTTAGTTTTCTAACATAACTCCCTACGATGAATACAATCACCGCTTAACCTAAGACAATTTCATAATCATAATTTATCGATCTCAGTCTTCATTCCAAGTTCCAACGGTACTTCTGGGATAGTCTCCTTCATAGGGCTTCCATGTTATTGGAATTATCGACATATGATAATATATCCAATCGATCTTTGTTTCTATGGTATCGTATTTGATACCCATGTTATGTAATCGATGACTATTCACTATCTTCAATGTCTCTTATGATGGATGATATTAGTCAGCGTTGAATTAAGAATCTTCATTGACTCTATAGCATTCGTATCCTTGCTGAATGGTTGAAATATTTCTGATGCTGCCGTTCTTTATTCCAAGGTGCTGATTGTACCCACGTTCCCTGTGAATGATTGCACATTCATTCCTGTGTTGATTCTGATACCTTCTCAGAATAGATATGCTTCCTTGGGCTTTAGTCAACACGTAATTACTTTCATTCATATAACAATTATAAATATCGACTTTGGCTGTCTACGTTATTCCTTCTCACATTATGTTTGCTGTTGATATCTTTTATACGGAAGTCGATGTTTCCATTATTGTTCCTTCTCTTTTCCACGTATACTCTCTGGTCTGTGCCAATATCGCTCCTTGTCTTTACTTGATATTCATCAATGTTTGTTGAGGGATAGACGGGCTTCATCGTAGCCTTCCTTCATTCACCATTTGAAAATCTCCCTTGAACTGATATTATCACTTGCGATTGCTGTTATTAATATTGGTCAATGCTCCATACTTGACAATTGATTTCCTGTAGTGAGGATTGTTTTTATGAATGTTTATAAGTAATTGACTTCCTTTGTCATCATTAATTCAACTTTGCACATCTAGCCTAATGTGCAAAGGTTGGGGACAGTACACACCCGTATTCAGTCATGATTGAAGTTTTGTTCATCATCAGAAAGTTCAGTCCCATATATTTTTTATATGAATTTATCTATCCTTTTATTTTAACAAAAGTGTACTATAATAAACATAAAAACAATAATTTGAAACCTTTCAATCTTTCATAGAAATAACAATGAAGGTAACCTGGGGAAAGGCATAGTCAAATTGAGTTTATGTTGAAGAGTTATGTTTGTTTTTAATTTTCTGTGTACTTTTTAAACAAAAACATCTATTGCAATCTTGCTTAGTGGTTAGACGTAACTATTTCTCATTGCTTTCACTTTATGAACTGCAGATCATTTTGACACATGAGCATGCAGATGCAGTGTTGGGTTTAGATGAGATTAGGGGAGTACAACCATATAATCCCTATAATGATATTGAACCGACACCCATTTACCTCAATCAATTCACCATGGACAGGTACCTTTGCATTTGCCCATTTGTCTCTCATGTTTATATTTACTCATTTTTTCATCCTTCCGTACTCCGTTATAATCTTTCCTTACATGCTTTGTGATGTTTAGGAAGAAGTACCTTTGGTTATTGGTGAAATTATGAATCGTTCCTAAGTACAGGTTTCATAGGGTAAAAAATATCAGAAAGGTCAAGCAGAAAATAATTAGGAAAATTAGGTAATATAATAGTCAAGCAAAATTTACTAAATTATTTACAGTTGACCTATGAATGTGAATAGTGTTAGTGTTTTAATTTATCATTTTTTTGACAACATAATGTGAAACAGTGTGTATGGTAAAAGCGTTCTTCAAATCGAAAGGGAAGCTTCATGAGACCTAATTAAACCTAAAACTATTAGAACTCACAAATATGCACACTATATAAATCATCCCATGAGGTTTTGCATCAAATATATCTACTTCAACTGTGTTGCTGCCTCACATGCAGTGCAAACTGTCCCTAGTCAAGATTGCAATGAGATTTTCAGACTTAAGGAGGACTTATCACCCAAGCACAGACAAACATAGCTTCCTACTGGTTAAAGCTGCTCACTGGCTAAATTTGAGACCAATGCATTAGCATCAACACAAGAAGTGATTAAATGAACAAATATCACATGATTGTATGAGATAAATTGCTAAAGCAGCAATATGCAAACTTAAAACCTCAATTAGCAATGGGCATCAACACAAAGTTCGATTAAGTTATTCAATTCAATTTACTTGGCGGAATTATCAACACTGAGCAAATGATCTCCATATAAGCTTCTACAATGTGGGCTTGACACCAGCTCACATTCTCATTCACTACACAAAACAGAAAGACTTGACTTGTTTTTTCAAATGATGATTGTTGTAGCTTAAACCCACTCTCCAACTCTCCCTTTTTCATTAACATGCTCAAGGCACTTATTTATTTCTTTGTTTAGTAGCTTTTGGGTCTGAAATATTAATAAAACAATTGCTTAAAAACAACTCAAATCTTATCTCCTTGAAAGAGGCGAAAATGCGGCCTAAAATAAGCCTTGATTTGCTTTAAAATCTGCTTTCTTTCTCTCTTTAAAACATTATTTTGGGTGTTGATCTTTAACTTGGCCCCCCTGTTTTAAATGCGGCCTAAAATAAGCCTTGATTTGCTTTAAAATCTGCTTTCTTTCTCTCTTTAAAACATTATTGTGGGTGTTGATCTTTAACTTGGGCCTCCTGTTTTAAAATGACAGAATTTTGGGAGTTTTCTTTGCTTTGAAACTTAAAGATAGGTCTTTAAACTTTTAGTTACAGCCGACATAAACCCTTTTTGTGCTGTTGTGGTGGCAACGACAAGCAACACTCACAATTATTTTTACTGTTTCTAGCTAGGATGCTGGTTCGGGTTCAAGTTCGGGTATGAAGGACCGGTTCGCCGGTACAGCAAAATTTTGAAAAGGGGTTTTAGAATGTCACATAGTATCATAAAAACATCTAAACAACAAAAACACTTGTAATCATAGCATCATGAATCATGATCATACCATCATATACTTCAAGTTCAACATCAAAGATTCAAAACATTAAAATTAAATCATAACATCAATTCAAGTATAATTTTTTTTTTTTGATCGGTAAAAGGCCGTAGCCAGATAATTTTGTTAATTTTAATTTAAAGTACATTTGATAGTTCCCCCGTTTAGTGCAGGCGCTGGTAGGAAAGAACGGGGTCAAGAAAACCTCTAGCCTTGCCTGGGACCGTAGTCCAAAAAAGATACAAAATTAAGAGGGCACACCCCCGTATTACAGTTGCAAACCAATGTTTGCAAGAACAAATTCATAGCAGACCTGTAATGTCCCTAATTATTCTCCTTATATTTACCTGCAAAACCAACGTTAGTATCGAATATTTTTTTAATACTTATATGACACTTACTCTATTCTAAGTTAGTAAGCGGGGGTTTGACCCTAGGACTGCCTCTAGGTCAGGGTTCACAGAATTCCCAATCCTCGGCTTGAAGGATATAAGATCCACTCTAAGCAATCGGGCTATCGGCCGTCTTTCCGTAGAGCACTGTTCTTAGGTTCTCTTGGATACGACCGTCTTTCTGTAGAGCATTGTTCTTAGGTTCTCTTGGATACGACCGTCTTTCTGTAGAGCACTGTTCTTAGGTTCTCTTGGATACGGACACCGTTATCCAAGCCTACACATATGCATATGACTAGCTATCAATATATATACTGCCTATATGAGATTATAATAATCGCGAGACTAGGGAAACTATTATAATTTCCTCTAGTCCCCTTCAGATAGGAATCCATCTCTAATGAATATAGAATTCATTTTATATGGTAACCAAACTTGCCTTTTTGGGCATATACCCTGAGACTAAGGAAACCATGACAATATCCTTTAGCCCCCCTTTTCAGATAGGAATCCATTTCTAATGAATATAGAATTCATTTTATATGGTATCCAAACCTGCCTTTTTGGGCATATACCCTGAGACTAGGGGAAACCATGACAATCTCCTTTAGCCCCCCTTTTCAGATAGGAATCCATCTCTAATGAATATAGAATTCATTTTATATGGTATCCAAACCTCCCTCTTTGGGGATATACCCTGAGACTAGGGGAAACCATGACAATCTTCTTTAGCCCCCCTTTTCAGATAGGAATCCATCTCTAATGAATATAGAATTCATTTTATATGGTATCCACATCTGCCTTTTTGGGTGCGTACCTTGAGACTCAGGAAACCATGACAATCTCTTATAGCCCCCCCTACAGATATTGGAATCCCATCTCTAATGAATATGATATTCATTCTCTATGGTATCCAATATCATCATTTTCAGAATCCCATCTCTAATGAATTTAACATTCATTCTATATGGTATTTGGAATCATTATTTCCAGAATCTCATCTCTAATGAATTTAACATTCATTCTATATGGTATTCGGAATTTGAGACACACATAAATATACAATGTTAGTACAAATAAATTTTAAGTTTATAACGAATACACAATTATACAAGAACATATTAATTAAGGATTCATATAATTGATGTAGAAGTCTCAATTATATATATATATATATATAAAATCAATTATACAATTGATAAAATATGTCTAAAATGCATATAACTGTAAATGAGTATATATATATATATATATATATATATATATATTATAGCTATTCATAAAAATTTATATCTTTTATTCCATACCAAATGGTCGACTCCTTGTCGACTGCTGTTTACTGTCGCTGCTGTGTATTTATTTCTGTTTTTATTCCCCCTTATGACCTTTGTTCAATCATTATTTATATCTTTAAGTAAAGAGTCATGCCCTTTGAATATTAAGAAGACATAACTTATTATTGCAACCCTTCACTTAATTAATATTCTATTCTCTAAATCGCACTTTAAGAGGATGTCTAAAAACAAATCACCCCTTTTATAATCATGCTTTGATCGCTGACTTGTCTTAATAACTGTGCTTGTATCAATTGCATCAATAGTGTCTTCTAATAATTTATTCAACTTTGAAACTATTAGTTAAAAAGCATATAATTTATTCTCTCTATTTAGACATAATCACTGTCACCATGTTATATTCCAACGCTGTTCCTTATATAATATTATTGCTGCCATGTTTTGGTTTTTCGTAATATAATTGGTGACCTGTCATTTAAATATTGTAATGTCCCTATTAATATTAGATGAGACTAGTTATGTATATTGACTAGTAATATTATTGCTTGGTTATAGGTTGATTTATATTATTAATATTAGTTATGGATTAATATTAATACTATTTATTTATTGCTTAATATTGATCAGTGAATTGTAATGATTAATTATTAATTGATTGACCATATGTAGATTAATATTATTAATATTGTATGGATTGATTATAGATTAATTAATATTGATTAACAATTGTGATGAGCCTAGATTGGTCTCATCTTTAAAACATCTAATTTTCATTAATTTCCATGTAAATCATGTGTTTGACATTTTGTCAAACAGTTGTTTGACAAGCTCTAATGTGCCCAACTTAGTTCTGCTATGATTTAATAGAATTTACAATTACAAATAACAAATTTGGCCAAAACGTATTTCTCTATTCATCAAATGCAAAATGTAATTTCACACCACGGACATAATTGTTTCCAGCGTTTTGAATATTGAAGAAATCTGGAACCACATACATTGATTTATTAAAAATAACAATGATAAAGTAAAACCTGGTGTTTGCTACATTGACGCCCAAGATTGTGCTGACAGCTGACTCCACATCCACGTCCTCTTATATACTGTAGGTATCGGCCTGTGAATGGTTTAAGACTGATCATGCGGCATGTATTGTTGCCTGCAGTTGATAGACCAGCATGCTAGGCAGGTTCTTCAACACCCAGCGGACAGTATTCCAAATGCGGCCAGCAGAGAGTAATTCCCACGTCAACCTCCAACTGAAGACTTGGAAACGTCTTTCCTCAACTCTCAAGCAACAGCAGCAGTGACGTTGCCTTAAATTGGCAATGCTTGGTGTTCAACCGTAACACTTCTACTTCATTCGCAAATGCTGGTGTCATTGCAATCGCTGAGATTTGGGTACAAGCTTGCAATCCATCCGCTGACTCCAATTAAACCCTTCGATTTCCTTCAGACTCTCCTATTGTAAATAGGTAGATGCCATCACTAGAATTAATTCTACTACTCCATTAAATAAAATCGGCCTCTTCTGCAGGCTCCAGTTCAAAGATGGTTCACTTTCAGAATTAAACCTTTCCTCCAGCCACAGGAAGAACAGTATGAAGGAAGAATTCAATCGATTATACAACAACAATCGATTCAAGCAAATTGATTACACAACAACGATCAATTGATTATTAGCTCAAGAAGAATCAGTTTTCGAGAGACTAATTTGACCCTTCAGCTAGGGCTCAGATAATTAGGAACAATTCCCAAGAACGATTTTCAATAAACAATATTCGATATCTTACTTCACAAATGAGCCTATAGTTATAACTCCTTTGTCTCCATAGTTTCCAAAAACCATCATCAGTTAACTGCTCTTCATAATATAAACTTCTAAATTGTTATAATAATATTAAAGTATTATTATTATTATAATAACGCCTTATTATTAATTAATAACATATTGTTATTAATTAATATAATTAATTATCAAATATAATTCTGATGATAATTCCTGCAACACCTGCCATACTGACTGACCAACATGCTCATCACTGCACTGCTAAAAATGACAACTGCCAAAAATAGACTTACTATAAATAGTAAGTCCCCAGCCCAAGAAACTTCACAACTAAATATCGTCTGGAGAATTGACCACTGCCGGTACTGCTTCTGAAGAGCCTAAGTTGGCCTCATCATTAAACCATCAAATTCCTAACAATTTCTAAGCAAATCATACTCTTGACATTTTGTCAAACAGTTGGCAGGCAGTCTGGCACTGGCACTTTAATCTTAATATCAACTGTAATAACTACTCTGGGCTCTGAGAATATATTTATCTCTCTAGGTGTGCTTTGAGTTCTTACAAATATCAGTTTGAATTGTAGTTGTAACAATAATAGGAAAGAAAACTAAATAACCTTTGAGTAGTAAATGCGATAAACACCATGGAATGTCATTAATAATCCTTTGCATCAATTTCATACACTCCCACTCTACAATTGGACTGAATCTGATTTCAATTGGTTAAATCAAAACTACAGCTCAATCGTTCCAGCATTACAATAGGATTTATTGCTATTTATTGTGAAGGCAATGTAAATAAAATCACCGTAAGTCTCCAATGTGTATGGGAGCATTCACGCCACTCAATAGAGTTCCACGCAATCCCAATCTGCTGTAGCTTGAACAGCTATTTCACCATGCTGCCCGAACGGTAGCCTATGGTGGCTACTCCTCCACACAAATCCAAAATGGCAGCCTTAACAGCTGCTGCAGTCACCCGCAGCCATACTATGGCTGTCAACTCCATGCGCCATTATCTCGACCCACGGCTATGCTCACAAGTCACACGATGTATATAGCCCGCGGTTCAAACCTCCAGAGCTGGCGTTACAAAATGAGGCCTAGCTATCATCCAATGCGATGTATATAGAACCCGCAACTACTGCTGTTACATTCTCCACACAAAGGTCGCAGTGGTCACGTGGCTAATGTAGAGCCCATGCGGCTAGCACAACAGCTGCCGTATAAATGTAACAATGATTCACCTCCAATCTGCCGCAGCTAGCATGATTGGATAGCAACTGTAATTTCCAAGCAAATTCAATCTCCTTCCAGCCATTGCAATGAATTTGGTAGATGGATTTGAATTCCAACAAGTCCCACTTGAATTAAATTCGATGTGATATATAACAGCTAGGCGACCTCTTTAAAGCAGGCCTCAGTTCAACAATAATTGTTTCCAGAGATTCAGAACTTCTTGTATACATCAGCACGAAGAAGCAACAATCGATTATACAACAGCAATCAATTACAGGCCATTGATTATACAACAGCAATCAATTGATTATTAGCTCAGGAAGAATCAGTCTCCCATCAACTAATTTGACCCTTTAGCTAGGGCACAAAAAGTAGGAACAATTCCCAAGAAGAAATTCAATAATCAATATTCGATAGATGATCTACTTCACAAATGAGCCTGTATTTATAATTCCTTGGTCTCCAAAGTTTCCAAAAACCATCATCAGTTAACTACTCTTCATAATATAAACTTCCAAAACATTATAATAATAATAAAGTATTATTATTATTATAATATCGCCTTATTATTAATCAATAACATATTGTTATTAATTAATACAAGTAATTATCAAATATAATTCTGATGATGATTCCTGCAACACCTGCCATACTGACTGACCAACATGCTCATCACTGCCCTGCCAAAAATGGCAATTGCCAAACATAGACTTACTATAAATAGTAAGTACCCAGTCCAAGAACTGCATAACTGAATATTGTCTGGGGAACTGACCACTGCCGATACTGCCCTGTCAGAAGTGGAAATTGACCACTGACTTACTAAAAATAGTAAGTCCAAACTTACTAAAAATAGCAAGTCTGCCAGCTGGGACCCTCAAAACCCTGCATCAGCTCACGAGGGTCGTGATGATGAGCTGACCAAGTCACTGTCACAACCTGCTAAAAATAGGGTCATCACACTGCTCTGTCAGAAATAGAAACTGACCAACTGACTTACTAAAAATAGTAAGTCCAGACTTACTAAAAATAGTAAGTCTACCAATTGGGACCCTCAAAACCCTGCATCACCTCACAAGGGTCGTGATGATGAGTTGACCAAGTCACTGCCACAACCTGCTAAAAATAGTGTCATCACAGTCCACCCTCCCCAAGATTGCTTGTCCTCAAGCAATCATCGGAACAAGGAATGTCACAATCCACCTGGGTCCCACAGAAAAGAGTATACCCTACTACTGGCAAAAACTGTAGGTTCCTGTAGCATCACCCAAAATGTGAAACGGATAACCCTGTAGAGAAACCTCCAATAACTGCTCACCCAAACTCTTGTACTGAATCTGTCTCTGCCCGGATCCCGAAAGAAGTGTACTTCAGGATCATCAAAAACCAAGATGTATGGGAGACTCGGATCCCCTATATACTGAACTCCCCCAGCACACCAAACAAATCTGTATTGAGTGTGTAGATCCTCTGCACAACAATGATGACTACCTTTGTACCAAACTGTACCTGGGCCTGGATATCTGCCCACTATATAATCTCTGTAGTCACCGTAACTCTTCAAGTCACTTGCTATTGACTTGCAGCCAAAACTTCCATCAACTGCTGATGGCGAGAGCCCATCCCATAACAGACGATAAGGACTAGAAGCCCATCCACATCTGTGTGCAATCAACTCATCAACATGTGAATCGAAGGAAAAATAATGAGCACTCCTCACTATGTAATGACGATAAAAGGCTCTGCTCTCAGTCAAGGGCTCATCATTCCCTAGTCGTGAACCCAAAGATGGCTCCAAGCTCGAACTCTGCAAAATAGGTTTGACAGGATCCTGGGTGACCCTCTCAACAAACCCAACCTCAAACTCTCTGTGAGGGAGCATCGTAGTCAACGTACCTACAATCTCTCTCACCAAATGCCAGATCACGCCTGTACCCCGGATGAGAACACCTTCAGAAGCTCGGTAAGATCCCTCACGAATTTTTGAACTATCAAGAAGGTGATCCAAGAATGACTCCGGGTAGTAACATCTATAGGAGGTAGCATCCAACTGCTCCCCTCGGAACCATAACTAGTCATCTTGTGACTGTGACGTAGCCAACTGCCTATCATCACCAGCTATGCGCTCACCAACAACCGACTCAGGTGATACCATGCCTCCCTGCTGAGCAATCAAAGGAGTGGTGTCATGAACAGGAACACTAAATGTTGACTGGTCCACTGCACTGCCTACAACGTCCTGTACTGTATCACTTGACATACTGCTACCAACTGGAATATCCATCCCAACCGGAATGTCCAACCCAAAGTCTGGCACACTAGAACCCTCTACTGCAGTGTCTAACTCAACTGCATGAAAATCCGATGGAAGTGAACCTGTACTTCCAGCGCTGAAATCAAGAGGGGATGTATTCCTCAACACCATCACATCCCACAACCCCAACTGTGGACATCATCAGATCACCAAACACCACAATATGTAACTGTACAGGATCAGGAGCTGGTGTAGACTGAAGCTGCTCCAGTTCCACAGTCACCTCTGCTAATTGAGCCTGAGACTCCTGGAGAGCCAATTGAGTGCTCTCTAAAACCACTGAAGTCGTCGTGAGCTCCCGAGTAAGCTTACTCACCTCATCCTCTCTATCCAAGAGTGCCTCATACGCTGTACTTCCCCACTCTACAAGGTGATCACGATCGGCTACCAACTAAGAATAATCTCGTCTCAGAATCCTGACAGCCTCCCGTAAGGAATGAATCTCTGCTAGGGCCAAGTAACAACCACCAAGCTCATCATCCAGAGGAGAACCCCATCCATGAATAGCTGGCAGTTGCCAAGCAGCATCAAAATGCTCAAATGTGGTAACAATATCGCGCTCGCTAACTCTCAATTGGCTAGTCACATGATGATTATGAATGGTTGGTCTTCTATGCAACACCTTTGGCATACTGTCTGCACTGCAGATGGAAGTGGTATCCAATGTACGCCTCTCATAAACACCATCCTCCAGTGTGTTGCCAATCGAGCGCTGTGAACTGATAGCTGAGCTCTCTTCCTCCAACGGAGTACCAGCATCTGACACGTCTCCATCGAACTCCTCTGTACATGAAGAAGCTGCTATACAATCTATCTCCTCAACACTCTCAGCTGCCTCATCCTCTGTACCCTCTGGGTAATCCAAATCTTGGGACTGATTTGTACTCTCCACTAACTCGGGGTCCTCTCCTAGGGTCTGCTGCAGACATGGCTCACTACTGGAGTCATCCTCAGGAGTCATATAAGAAGTATCGGAAGCAACCCCAGATGCTAGCAACGACTCTACTTCTTCAGGTGCCCCTGAAGGAACCTCATCTGACTCCGTATTAACCCCTAAATCTGGGTCATGCTGGCATGAGTCCGTATCTACTGTCTCGAACTCAGTACTAGCATTATCACATGTGGCCTCCATACTCACATCCCTCATACAGGAGAAGACTGGCATCTCCTGTACCAACCCCATTATGTGACTGCTGCTATCCCGATCTGTACAACCTGTCTCCGTCCCCTCAAGGCAATCGTCATAGGTGGTATCCTCCTGGAAAAGTGAACTAGAGTCACTGTCTGACTCGATAATACAATCTGCTGTGGCACTGACCTCTACTGCAGTCGTCATCTCCTGCTGTGTCACCGGATCATCAACACCACAACAAGGTAGCTCCATTCTCTCGCCTATCCCATCTGAGAGGTGTGTTGCCTCCCGCTCCGGAGCTACACTACGACAACTGATATATACATCTCTGGTAACAAGTCCATCCTCAAGAAAAACTGGACCATCAGAGGCAACTACTGCATCAACTGTAACTGCACTAACTGCAACAACTACTCGAGAAGCCTCAATCGGCTGAAGCTCAGTACTGCAATCTACCACTGGTGCTGGCACATCCATCTGACTATCATCAGATACATGAGTAGGTGTCGTACTATATACTGGTGGGTCTACATTTCGGACACCGGTCGGGGAAAGCTCAAGTTTCCTGCCCTGCAATCTCGATGACAGCCTACGGAAAGCAGAAACCATGTACCTTGCTGCCCTATCTACAGTCTCTGGGTCTGACAGACTTGCCGCCATCCTTTGCTGATGAAGTCTAAGTCTTTCCATACTCTCTATTAATGTATTCATTTTATTATTATTGCCTGCACTGCTATGCCGGCTTCCGGAGCTAAACCGCCTGTATCTGTCCATCTCAAGCGTGCTGATCACTTTAAATATATCAGTAAATCTGCATTCATAAATATTTTCCTACCCCACAGGATGGCAAGAAAATAGCTCTGATACCACTGTGATGAGCCTAGATTGGCCTCATCTTTAGAACATCTAATTTTCATCAATTTCCGTGTAAATCATGTGTTTGACATTTTGTCAAACAGTTGTTTGACAAGCTCTAATGTGCCCAACTTAGTTCTGCTATGATTTAATAGAATTTACAATTACAAATAACAAATTTGGCCAGAACGTATTTCTCTATTCATCAAATGCAAAATGTAATTTCACACCACTGACATAATTGTTTCCAGCGTTTTGAATATTGAAGAAATTTGGAACAACATACATTGATTTATTAAAAATAACAATGATAAACGCCTAAGATTGTGCTGACAGCCGACTCCACATCCACGTCCTCTTATATACTATAGGTATCGGCCCGTGAATGGTTTAAGACTGATCACGCGGCATGTATTGTTGCCTGCGGTTGATAGACCAGCATGCTAGGCAGGTTCTTCAACACCCAGCGGACAGTATTCCAAATGCGGCCAGCAGAGAGTAATTCCCACGTCAACCTCCAACTGAAGACTTGGAAACGTCTTTCCTCAACTCTCAAGCAACAGTAGCAGTGACACCGCCTTAAGTTGGCAATGCTTGGTGTTCAACCGTAACACTTCTACTTCATTCACAAATGTTGATGTCATTGCAATCGCTGAGATTTGGGTACAAGCTTGCAATCCATCCACTGACTCCAATTAAACCCTTCGATTTCCTTTAGACTCTCCTATTGTAAATAGGTAGATGCCATCGCTGGAATTAATTCTACCACTCCAGCAAATAAAATCAGCCTCTTCTGCAGGCTCCAGTTCAAAGACGGTTCACTTTCAGAATTAAACCTTTCCTCCAACCACAGAAGAACAGTATGAAGGAAGAATTCAATCGATTATACAACAGCAATCGATTGAAGAAAATTGATTATACAACAGTGATCAATTGATTATTAGCTCAAGAAGAATCAGTCTTCGAGAGACTAATTTGACCCTTCAGCTAGGGCTCAGATAATTAGGAACAATTCCCAAGAATGATTTTCAATAAACAATATTCGATATCTTACTTCACAAATGAGCCTGTATTTATAACTCCTTGGTCTCCATAGTTTCCAAAAACCATCATCAGTTAACTGCTCTTCATAATATAAACTTCTAAATCGT
>MU227276.1:307106-330596 GCA_018584345.1 Thuja plicata
AAGGAAAGAGGTGTTCTAACCCCTGGGCGGAATTTCGTGGGGGGATGGACAAGTGTCCAAGGTGGTGGCGGAATCCGCCACCCCCTTGGACATGCTGTCCATGCTTCCAAATGTTCACACAGCTCTCTTTTAAAATCTCAGCCTTGCCTTCAATCTCCTTTAGGCCCGCAAAACACTCCATCTTCAACATTCATCCATCAATGCTAAAGGCAAGCCACCCAAGACTTGGCGGGGAAATGAAGGAGGATGGACAGGCTGTCCAAGGTGGTGGCGGAATCCGCCACCCCCTTGGACAGGCCATGTCCATCAAACATCTAAATGTTAGCCAAGTCATGGCTGCCTATCCCAATGCCCTTCCACAACACTTGAAATCACTCTCAGCTCAGTACTCCATCTTCCAACAGCTAGGAGAGAAGGGGCGGAATTTCATGGCACCATGGACAGGGTGTCCAAGGGGGTGGCGGAATCCGCCACCACCTTGGACATGTGTCCATGTCCTGAGTTTATGTTTCAACACCATAGTCACGTTCCCTCAAACACCAAACTCCCTCATCAACATTCCAACACCTTCGTTATTCCCTCAAGTCTTCTCCATCGAGTTCCTAGCAAAAGAAAGAGCCTAAAAGGCCAAGGCGGAATATGAGAGGGGGATGGACAGCCTGTCCAAGGTGGGGGCGGAATCCGCCCTCACCTTGGACAGGGCTATGTTTCTCCATGCACATCTTCCGGTGGCAGCCCCTCCAATGTTCCTTCAATTTGTTTAGGCATCCTCAAAAACTATCTTTGCATCCACCATATGGTCTACTAGGGGAGGAAGGTAAGTCAAAGGGGGCATGGCGGAATTCCAAGACACCATGGACAGGGTGTCTAAGGGGGTGGCGGAATCCGCCACCACCTTGGACATGCTGTCCATGTTGTGACTCCCAACTTCAACTTCATTCAAAACACCCTTAAGCTGTCCTCACCATTCCAAACTGATTTCAAACTTGTCTTCATAGCCCATGCCTGAGTTTGGAGGGCCTGATATAGAGTGGCGGAATCTGAGAGGGGGATGGACAAGGCTGTCCAAGGTGGTGGCGGAATCCGCCACCCCCTTGGACAGGGCCATCACACTGAAAAAATTACAACTTGCCACTCATTTCACTCCTTAATTCCTTCAAAACAAAGTACTTTCTCACTTACCTTCAAGTCCTTTCATAACCCTCATTTTCCGGGGAATGATCAAGTCTCCCATTTGATAATGAGCAGAGGGACAGGGCTGGACAGCCATGACTGTCTCAGCCCAGCAACACCACTATCCTCATAAAACTTCAGATTTCATCAAAGCTGGATTACAACCACTTGCCATAGACGCTTTTCAAGCTTCACTCCTCGAAATTAGGGGGTCCCCAAGGATTGGGGCGATGTGTGAAGGACTTCACAACAATTTGCAAACAAGCATCTTGCCACATCAATGTCGACAATTTCCCGACTCTGATTTTGGAATGAGGCACAAGCACTTAAAGATCCACAAATCAATCTTCCAACTCCTTCTTGCACAACCAAACGCTTGCTTAACCACCTATTTGCTCTTCCTCAAGATAGAAATAAGCTATTTGCACACCACAAATGAGAATGAGAAGTCAACATAAGCCTTTCAAATCCATGTTTTAGATTTGTGGATGTCAAAATATTATAAAATTTGCAAAAAAAATTCACTTAAACATCGTTTGCACCCCAGTTAGTCCGAGTTCAAAGTTGGTTCGCCGGCTGGGTAGGTGGTCCGCCCCGGCTCGAACTGCTTGTGGCCTGGTTCAAACCAACCCTCCATGGAGCGGACCCTGTCCGGACCCACAGACGGACCGGACCAGGACCACGGACCACGAACCAGTTTGTACTTTGTCTGGTCCGACGTCTAGTTTGGGTGAACTAGACATCCTAGGTTTTTGGATTCGATTGTGTGTTTTTTTCTCGCATCAATGTTTCGGATCACACTCTGTGATCCATCATCAGGAGATAGAAAGCTCAAGAGTAGAAAAGTAGAAAACTCACAATTTTTTAACCTTCATTCAGATAGGGTACAATTTTTGTACATTTTTGCTATCCTGAGTCACAATTTTATTGTGTATGCTGGGAAAAAGTGGGAGTTTGTCTTATTACATTTCTGTAATGTCCCCGTTTTTAGGCACATGGGATTAGCGTATTTTTGTGACCCTCGTAGACTAATCAGGATGTTGGAGGGGGTCTTGTGGCAGAGCCAGTGGTCAGTTTCCGCTCTGGAGGTCTGTGATGCTAGGATTGCTCTTTGTTTGAGTCAGATTGAGAGACTTACTATTTATAGTAAGTGTCGTCATGATTTTTTTTTTTAGCAAGGCGCCTTAGCATTGGTATCAGTGTAATTGTGGATTCATTTGCAGAGATTCCAGTTTGAGGGACTTACTATTTATAGTAAGTTTATTTTTTACAGTGTCTATTTTGGGCATGGTGTCCTGGTGATAGGCTTGGCAGAGCATTTGCACTGACTTGAGGAGTTTATTGTTGTGGTGACAATAATTAATCAAGTTCATTTAATTAATTATTATATGAGCTTTATTTTATAAAGTCAAGTCATTAATTAATCATAATGACTTTATATTTAAATGTTATGTCAAAGAGATATGCAAGTTTTCCAATGGTTTTAAAATCCAAATCATTTAAGTTATGAAATGTGTGATTAAGAAGCTAGGGTTCGATTTCTTTTTGAGAGATTATAAAAGACATGGAGGAGAAATCGGATTCATTCATTATGCTTCTTGTGTTGATTGGAAACTGGTTTTTAATTGCTCTGAGTTTGAAGTTGAGGGTTTCGAAATTCAACAGAATGTCCTTACACATTGAGTTGGAATTTCATTGCCAACGAATTGTGGATGAATTGCGGCCAGCTTTGTTGATTCCTGAAGTAATTATAGACGCCATTAATAGGAGTTTATAGCTGGTGTGTTGGACGTGGGGCTTCCTCTCAAGCAGCTGCCACCTTTCATAGCTCTTGTGGCCAGAATTTAAGCTAATGAAAGATTAAGCAGCCAACACTTCATTTCCAATATCAGCCGCAACTAGTGCTAAAAGACATGAGACTTTAAACGGGTTCATCTATATGTATTCGTTGTTTTGGTTTGATGTTATTATTGAATAATCCCAATTTCATTTTCAATTGGAATGTTCAGAGGTGGTGCTGATATTTTGTAATTGGGGTTCCGAATTTAAATCCACTAGAGTGAATTATTATTTGATCTTTGTATGGTTATTTGCATTGAATGGAAGTAAGTTGTTAATGAGTATTTTTGATGTTATTGTTCTTACCTAGCAAACTTCTTAAAAATTTCATATATCATCACATTTCAAAAAAAACATATTTCCTGCAAGTAAATTCGGCGATAGAGCCAGACAGGCTCTTTACAGTGGTATCAAAGTGGTTTCCTACCATCCTGTTGAGGTGGAATTTATTAGGCTTAATTATTTGACCTGAGTGATTGACACTCTTGTTTTTATTTCAGTCATGGACAGACACGGGAAATCAAGGAAACAAGGAAACAATTAGACAGTAGACATATGCCATGATGAAAAACATGGAGAAACTGAGGCAAACTTAAGAAAGACTTAATGCAAGACTTTCAGATCTGGCAACTGTTAATAAAGCAACAAATTATTTGGTTTCTTTGTTCAATAGGTCCTCTTCACAGAAAAGATATGAAGAGAGACGTGACTTTTTACAGGTGAGACATCCAGAGATCTCCATGTTGAGTTTGCAGCAACTGCTGATTTTGGTGGAGATGTTCCTGTACTTAGTGGATCAACCACTAGTCCTATTTGCACACGTGAGGGTGAAGATTCTTTATAGGGACATGTGGATGTGCCTGTCTTATTGACAGATAGTGATACTGAGTTTCAGCATCCCGAGGCTACTAGAGTTAGTGACACGGATCAGGTTGATGACATGTCCACTACCCTTTATGGTAGCGTTTCATTAGTTGGTAGTAGTAGAGATACAAGGTCTGATTTTAGGACAACAGTCCTTTATGTTAGTCTGTTGTTGATATCGTGGATAGTGTGAGAGTGGAGGAT
Organism: Thuja plicata; assembly: GCA_018584345.1. Taxonomy (NCBI): domain Eukaryota; kingdom Viridiplantae; phylum Streptophyta; class Pinopsida; order Cupressales; family Cupressaceae; genus Thuja; species Thuja plicata. The sequence continues at coordinate 311,187 of MU227276.1, forward strand.
GTTGTCATTACCACTATGGGTTCCGACACTACAGATGACTGGGTTGTCTTTGAGGACTGTGAGGAGTATTTGAGCTCCGACAGCTCTGATTTTTATGACAGCAGTCGCAGTGTGGAGTCAGTGCAGTAGACAACAACTTTTTCTTGTATAGAGGATGTGAGCATGGAGCTATCCAATGATGACACTCGTGATTGGAGTGTTACAGATGAGTCAGGTGACATAGGTTCATGCCACAGTATTGATGATTCACATGATGACACTGAGTCATGTATGCAACCAGAGTTAGCATAAGGGTCTCAGGTTGACGATGTTGATACTAGTGTTGTGGATACCTCTAATGTTGGGTGTGAGGATGATGTGTCCTGTAGTGAGTTTGGTTTCTTATATCAAACATTGGGTGTTGACTCAACATTGTCATCTGAGGGTGATGGGTCCCAGGATCCTTTTTACAAGGACTCACGGATGAGGATGGGGAAGCATATGAGTGGAAGGAGTTTGTTACAGCCAGGGCTTCCACTTCTTCAGATGAGGTTACTTCTTCGGCGTCTCATGATGACGACTCTACTTGCATCGAGTCATGCTTGATTTATCAAACCCTGGGGGAAGACTCTGAGTTGTTAGCGAGTGAGGATGGGTCCTAGGATTTGGATTGTCATGTGGTTACAGGGGACGAGGTAGCTGAGGATTGTGATGAGTCAGATTCAACAACAACTTCCTCGTGGGTATATGAGGATGAGTTCGATGTCAGTACTCAGTTTGTAGATGTGTGCTCGGATGATAGTACACAAAGATATGGTGATCTTGAGGGGAGCTTGTTGGATACAACTTCCTTCCATAGTGTGGACAATGCAGTTGAGATTGAACATAGGAGACCTGTTGTGCAGAGTCATCATGTGACTAGCCATTTGAGAGTCGGTGAGAGAGACATTACTTCTACTCTTGAGCATTTCGTTGCCGCTCGTTAGCTGTTGGCTGTTTATGGTTGGGGTGCTCCTATGGCAGATGAGCCCAGTGGTGGTTACCTTTCCCTGATAGAGATTCATTCCTTGCGGGAGGCTGTCATGATTTTGAGACAGAACTATTTACAATTGGTAGCCGACTGAGATCACCTAGTTGAGTGGGGGAGTACGACATATGAGGCACTGATGGACATGGAGGAGGAGGTGAGTGAGCTTACTTAAGATCTCACATCAATTTCTTAGGCTTTAGAGGGTACTCAGTTGGCTCTCCAGGAGTCGCAAGGATGTTTAGTAGAGGTGACTGTGGAGTTGGAGCGGATTCAGTCTATTGTAGAAGCAGCTAAAGCTATGCTCCTTGATCAAAATTTAGAAACCTATCTTTGGGCAGAAGCCTCCAACACTACTGTATACATACAAAATAGATGTCCTCACTTCCATATTGAAGACAAAACTCCTGAAGAAGTTTTCACAGGTATAAAGCCAGATATCACTCACTTAAAGTTATTCGGATGCCCTGTTTATTTTCATGTACCTAAAGAGAAAAGAACAAAACTAGAACATTCTGGAAGAAAAGGAATCTTTGTTGGGTATAGTGAAACTTCTAAAGCCTATAGAGTATTTGTACTTGGACGTAGCAATATTGAACTCAGTAGAGATGTAATATTTGAGGAAGACCTTGCTTTTAAAAGGGCTAGAAATTCTATTGAGTCAGAAAATAATACTCCACCTTCAGACCTAGAAGAGGACCTTACTCCTGAGTTTCAGAGGGAGTATCCTGAAGAGGATGTACAAAAATCACCTCAAGAGAATCTTAAGAAAAGACCACTTTGGGCCACCAAAACAATGAAAGAAGCAAAGAACTATGCAACTCCTTCAGGGACATTTAGAGAAAGTAAAAGACCCTGAAGATTTTCCAGCTATGTGGCTTTAAATCTCTCTAAGTTTGAACCTTCTAATCCATCAGAAGCCCTCAAACACCAAGTATGGAAGGATGCCATGACAGAAGAATGCCAGTCAATATTAAAAAATGATTTTTGAGAAGTGTTTTCTAGACCAAAGGAAAAATCTATTGTTTCATCCAAGTGGCTATTCAAAATCAAGTATGCTGCAGATGGTAGTATAGAGAAACATAAAGCCAAATTTGTTGCCAGAGGTTTCTCACAGAAAGAAGGAATTGATTATGAGGAAACATTTGCACATGTTGCTAGATATACCTCAGGCAGAGCAATTCTAGCCATCGCAACAGCCAAAGGATGGAAAGTTCATCAGATGGATGTAAAGATTGCATTCCTGAATGGGAAAATAGAAGAAGAAATCTACTTAGAGCAACCAGTAGGATTTGAGATTCACATTGCAGAATCTCATGTGTAGATTGAAGAAAGCTCTCTATGGACTTAAACGGGCCCCCAGGGCATGGTATGAAAGAATCGATAACTATCTCATGGAATTGGGGTTCTCTAAGAATGATGCAGATCCAAATCTATACTTCAAGCAAAGTGTGAAGAGCCTAAATTGGCCTCATCTTTAAACCATGAAATTTTAATCAATTACCGTGAAAATCATATAGTTGACATTTCGTCAAACAGTTGGCAGGCAATCACTATAAGGACCTTGTGCAGCTCTTTTCCAAATTCTCCAATAATACACTGTTTTAATATCTTTGCCAATTGTAGAAAGAAATGTTTGCTCTAAATTTACATTCAACACTTATATTTAGTCATGTGCATTGAATAACCAAATCACAGCCTTAGTCAGCTCTTGCTATAAATTTCAATCATAAACCATATACTTTGCTGAATCGGATCTATTTATTTATCAAATTTTGAAATATAATTCCTAGTTTAAATTTGTTTCCAGCATATCAACTGTGGGTAGATATCCGTAAATTACATTCAGCAAATTGTTCAAGCTAAACAACAAAGTGGAACCTGATATATATATGACGTGCCTTAGCTGGAGACGTTCAACACTTTTAATTCTGCCCGCTATGCCAAGTCTTTACTCATGCGGTAGGTGTAATGGTCTCTCGACAGCCACGGTGAAGTTGCGCCAAGCAATGTACAGCCGTGCCAAAGAATGAAACTTCCCGCACGACCAACTCCTCAAATTCTACACGCCACTGCTGTCAGCTCGCAGTGTGTATAGCTCACGCGGCCAGACTTGGACCCGCGATTTACTACTCCAGCAACAAACAATTACGCCACGCCAGGATGGTATAAAATGTGCTGTCAACAATCATCCTCCAATGAAAATATACCCGCTGACTCTGATCTTCAGCCACCCACGATTAGTCTAATACTCTCCAGCTCTAGTATAACTCAATGGACCAGCAATTCGACCTCTGAACAGGCCTCCGTTCAAATCAATGAGAATTCAGAATCTCTTCAATTGTATACAACAGTACGATGAAGATAGCAATTGATCATACAACAGCGATCAATAGAAGATTAGTTCCAAGAAGAATCAGTCTTTTGTAACTAATTTGACCCTTTAGCTAGGGCTCAGAAAAATAGGATCAATTCCCAAGAACAAATTCAGTAATCAATATTCGATAGATAATGAATGAATGCCTTGCCTATTGCTTTTATAATTAAAAAGTGTCTTCTCTCACACACTTTTCACTTGAAGCACTTTTATACTTAGGCACATATTGAGTAAAATAATTTATTAACTCATTTGGCTCCAAAAAATGACCTTTTCATCAATATCAGGAAATTATGACACGCAAGGCCCCTATTTCTTGTGCCCAAGATTTAAAACTTTCCATCCCGGTTCCGACGAGCTATAACACTAAGGTGCCCAACATATAATACCAACAATAATGGCAACCTTAGCAAATTTAATCAAATAATAATAATAATTCACCCGTCTTGCGAAAACCACTGAAGAAGCATCAGAATCGAAATTTGTTTGCACTGGAGTGATCCTGATGATAAAAGATGATGAATGAACCTAACGGGGCGACTTACTAAAAATAGACGCTCTCTCCAAGATTCTTGGAGCCCAAACCGGAAGCTAGAAATGAAAACCAAGAGCATCATTCAACTCCTCTAACTCATCTGAGTTCATCAGAACTATCCCTTGACTTACTATAAATAGTAAGTTCACACCAAAGACCCTCTAAACCCCTCGCCAGACCACGAGGATCGCAATAATGACCTGGCACCATCATTTCAATGACGTGCTGAAAAATGGGGACATTACACAAAGCAAAGGTGATATGTTCATATTAATCTTGTGTGTTGATGATCTGTTAATTACAGGAGAAGATCACCTTATTGATCAATGTAAGAAAGATCTTGCTGAAGAGTTTGAAATGAAGGATTTAGGCCTTCTACATTACTTCCTTGGATTGGAAGTTTGGCAGAACTCGGACAACATTGTGCTTAATCAAGGAAAGTACACCCTAGACATATTGAAGAGATTTGGTATGATAAATTGCAGACCCATGTCTTCTCCCATGGAAACAAACCTCCATAAACTAAAGGAGGCAGCAACAAATTCTCCGTTTGCAGATCCTACTCTCTACAGGCAGATAATTGAATCTTTGATGTACCTGGTTAATGCTAGACCAGATATCTGTTATGCAGTAAATACCTTGAGTCAGTGTATGTATGATTCTAAGGAGATACATCTTATGGCTATGAAGCATATTATGAGATACCTTCAAGGTACTCTAAATTATGGACTCAAATATGAGAAAGTTGACTTGAATCTCCATGGATTCACAGATTCTGATTGGGCTGGAAGTGTAACTGATAGAAAGAGCGCCTCAGGTTGCTGCTTCAGTTTGGTATCCGCAATGATATGTTGGATGTGCAGGAAACAGTCTTTAGTGGCTCAAAGTTCTACAGAGGCCGAGTACATTGCAGCCTCTATGGCTGCAAGAGAAGCAATATGGCTCAGGAAACTGCTCGTGGGATTATTCGGTAAGCCTTGAGACCTACAGTCGTCCATTGTGATAATCAGAGTTGCATAAAACTTTCTGTGAATCCGGTATTTCACGATAGATCCAAGCATATAGAGATTCCTTATCATCATATGAGAGACATGGTGGATAGGAATGTGATTCAGTTGGAATATATCAGTACAAGAGATCAGACAACAATTATACTCACCAAGCCACTTGCCAGAGTGAAAGTTGAACACTTCAGGAAAGGTCTTGGTATGATTGAATTGTAATTCGCATTGTAATCTTTACTGATATATATATATATATATATATATATATAGAAGATGTTTAATGTGTAAACTTCTTCTGTCATATGAGTTAATATGAGTTATGGGCTCTACCCTCTGTATTCATCTCAATATATATATATGAGATGTTTAATGTGTAAACTTCTTCTGTCATATGAGTTAATATGACTTATGGGCTCTACCCTCTGTATTCATCTCTAAAAGGTGACGATCTTTTGGAAATGAACACTTGTATTCAAATATTATAAGATGACGATTTTGTAATATTGATATCATGCTGACTTGATATCATTCATGGATGTGCCATGATCTGTTATGGTAGACATTATGTGATGTAATGTCAGTGCACATACCATAACTAGGATGTATAAGGAGAATGTAATATCTCAAGCACATCATCCTTTAAGTGTCACGAGTTATGTGATGTTTGTCTTGACGAGATATGTGAGACTTATTATCACAAGTTATGTGATATACTTAGTGCCACGAGTTATGTGACACCTCACAAGTTATGTGATTCTTATCATCACGTGTTATGTGATGTTTGTCTTCACGAGATATGTGAGATTCCTTATCACGAGAAATTGTGTTACCCGAGGACACGACCCCAGCCTAAAACCCCCCATTTCCGAAATGGGGATGTTTCCGGACGGGGGGACGGCTAGGGGAGATCCCCACCCCGTCCCCAAAATCTGGAAAAAAGTGGGGGACGTCCCAGAAACTTGGGGACGTCACCTCAAGAAAATGGGGATGGGAGGAAGTACCGGGGACGGCTGGGGACGCCGTAGCCGTCCCCTGACTGTATCTGGGATGGCCAACCGTCCCCTACGTAAAAGCAAAAAAAACATTAAAAAAAAAAAAACGCCCAACTCGCGTGGCATTATGTTGGACGTCTTGTGGGCCCCTCCATGTTGTTTGCCCTAAAAGCCCAAAATCGTGGCTTATTGTTTGCATATGAGCATTTTAAAATTTATTATGTTTTTTTCTTTTCTCACACAACAACAAGGGTTGTAGTTTTCCATTTGAAGCAACAACAGGAAGAATTTGTGCAAGTGAGATTTCAACATAATAGGAGCAGTAGTGTGCTTCATTTTTCTACATTTTAATTTTTATATTGGACATGAAACTATATGGTAGCACTTTACTACTTTAGCCTTTGGGCATTTTGTATGTTAAACTTATTTTGATGTTAACATATGCATATTGACAATCAGACAATGAATTGAAATTTCTGAATTATGAATGCATAATAGACTATAGTTAATACATATTGAGTATTGAATCAGTTACTCTTTATTAAATGACATTGAAATGTTGTATCTTAAGGTTTTATGATGTTTAAATGGCATGCTTTGTCCATATTTTAATATGAATATAATGTGTATCTGCAAATTTCCTTATATATTTGAAAATTTCCCTATATTCATATAGACGTCCCCTTTGCCGTCTCCTGCCGTCCCCAAAATTGGCAAAAAAATTTGTCGTCCCAGAAACCCGTTCCCTCGTCCCCTGCCATCCCCGTCCTGGAAACTCGAGGTAACACTTGATATATATGATTTTATCTTCCCTAGCTAAGAGGGAGTGTTGTTGCATACAACCTCGATCAGATAAATTCATATTATAATATCAATTAGAGAAATTCATCATACTAAAGCTTATATTATTGATCTGATTAAAGAGGAATATATATATACAATGATAATTATTATTATCATCATATATATATATATATTCAATTTTTCTTATGATCGAATCAACTTAATAAACATTAGTAGTGAATCGTAATAGATATTGAATTGGTATCAACCCAATTAGTATTGAACCTATGACTAGTATTGGATAGGTATCAAACCGATAACAGTTTGTATTGAATTGGTATTAACCGATAGTTAATATTGAAGCGGTGTGGAAATACAAACGATGCGTATTACCATAAGGTATGACTATTAGTCACACCTATGATAGCATAGACGTGACTTATCACTGCCCAGCGAACACACATATATATTGATCGGCTGTTCAAATACTGACACCGAAATCAATTAGTGTGAAGTATATTGAACAACGATCATCTTCAGTTTGAATTATATCAGAATTACAAGTTCACTTCAGTTCAGACATACAGTTCTTCTAGTCCAGTAAATAACTTTATTATTATTAGAATATAGATTCATATATATATAATCAATATTGCATATTTATATATATAACAGTTTAATTGAAATTTGAATAATAAGTTTGCCTTGATTTAACAGTTTCATTAAAGTCCAACAACAAAAAAGGTATCCACATTGTTTTCCTCCTACAAGAAGAGTTGCAGTTAACAAGTTTTATCCCTATTTTTATGGTTACTGTAACTTATGCAATTATTTTGGTCATAAAGCAGTTGGTTGTAGAGTTATATCAAGGAGGAGAACTAATTGTGATAGTAGAAATTCTTTTGACTCTTTATAAGATTTCAACATGATCTATTATAATTGTCAAAATGTTGGTCATATTGCAAGGCAATGTAACATGAGTTATGCAAAACAGAGGATTATGAGATGCAAAGCAAATTGTGATTATGAGATTGCAGGTGTAAAGAATGTTAGAAACCTATCATGTATAGTACATTCATATTGTATGATCTGAGAGTAGTTTTGAGTGATATTGTAAAATTAGAAAGTGTGATTGTAGAATTTGAAAGTTTGCTTATCATGTCTAATTTCTTAACAGTCACCAGTTTGAGAGAAATGTATTGTATTACACTTGCAAGTTAAAGAAGTTTGAATAGGCAAAGAGTTTTGCAAAAGAAGGTTGTAACATCTAGAAGGTTGGTGCCTCAAGGATGCTGGGTTGGTGCTCTCAAGCAAGGAGTTTGGTGATTCCTTAGGATTGGTTCCCTTAAAGCATTGTATGCATTTTAATTCATGAGGTTGGATTAGGATAGTAGATCCTATCAGCATTTCTCACTGGGATTTTTCACCCATCCTGAGTTTCCCACATACTTCATGTGTTACTTATTCTTTGTGTGGTCGCATTCATTTTTCTTCTATTTTAAGCATATCAGTTTGTCAAAGTTTATCTTTTACACTTTACACTTAACAATCACAATAAAATCAATTTCGTAATATCAAACATGATTGGAACACGCAATTTAAGTGGAAACCCTTACAAGAAAAAAACCACAGCAATATATTGCTTATATAAAACTCTCATACAAGTTTTGTAGGCACCAACCTATTGGAGACATCAATCCCCACAATTTGTATGCAGCAACCTAATGGAGGCACCAACCCCCATGGCTAAGCACCAACTTAGTGAGAGACACCAATCTCTTTTAGTAAGTGCTTGAAGAGCACACAGGAAATACTGAGGGGGAGGGGTGAGGGTGAATCAGTATTTCATATTTTTCAAATTTTTAAAAGCATGACCACATAAACAAGAAGTAGAATAAGCATCAAGACACAAACACCAATTCTCTCGTGGAAAACCTTTCGGGTAAAATACCACAACATACAATAGCTTTCATTAACAAAGGGCACCAACCCAAATTACAAGTGTGAGCATCAACCCACAGGGAACACCAACTCTCAGAGATCACCAAACCTCTTCGAAGTACCAACTCTGAACAGCTGAAGCACCAACTTCAGACAGCTGAGGCACCAACCCCAGTTAGAGAGCACCAACCCTAAAAAATACACTAAATCTAAAACAACTCCATTCACCATCAAACTTCATCATGCACAGTTCTTTCAAAAATCTTCAACTCTAAAACACTTCCTTCCAATAATATATCAACATCCACTCAGCTCACAGAAATTTTGAACAGCTCGCATCCACAACCCATCAACAGGGAAAAGAAAGATCACGCACAGGTAATAATTGATTCTACCAAGCACACCCAGTCCAAGAGAAACAAAACGCTAAAAATACACAACTGAAGGAAATAAGCTGGAAACTACACCCCAATACATTATCACCATGCTTGACTCAATCTTCATCACACGACACATTTTCACAACAATAAGAAGCTATACTCAGCTACAGCCAATCTTAAGCATTCACACCTTAACATCCCCCTTTTTGAAAAAATAACACTGGCAGTCTCAAATCATTCTCGTGGCAATCTAGACTCCATCAAAACCCCAACACACCCAAAAAGATTACTGTTCAGCAGAAAAGAATACACACATTGTCAAAACATAGATATCATCGACTTTTGAATGTTTTATGCTCTTATCACTTCATCAGACCATCAACAAAGCCTAAAGATATCATACACCACACTACTTCATGGCATCACAAGTTCACAACAATTCCTCCTATATATTCGAAACTATGGTACTGTATCCTTTTTTAAAACTGAAGCATAAGTTTTGTATATATTCCTCTACACGTATTTCTCCTATAATAAAATTATTCACCGCTCAGTCATTTATTAAAATGCAATGCACAGCCAGCTTTGTTGACTCCTTGAATGCATGATACCTTTAATGGAACACATGATTCCTTTTCAAAGACAAAACAGCACTAAGAGTAGTCAATGATTACAAAAAAAAATTAAACTGCCGGCTGTAGATCAGACGATTCCCACAAAAATACTATCCCACACGATTTGGAAGTCTTAAAATGCACAGCAGCCTCTTATTTTCAGTTGACACATCCTCTGACAAGAATAACACCAGGCTGAGTTTTTTGACATAGTCAGAAAACATGTATAAGTAGAATGAAGACATTTTAAAACTGACCGCCATAAGCCAAGGATAGTCACTGCTCATGAATAAGGTAGTTGTGCCTATGTAGTCGGCTTGCTTCTTCAAAGCATGATGTGGCAAATGATTAATCTGATTTGGCACAAAGAATGGACAAGTAAGCTGTTGACTTTGACAAGCAAGTAAGCAGGCAAGAAACTCAAGTAGGTAGGCAAGCAGCTCAAGCCCGTCAAGCAGTTCAAGCACCTCAAGTAGCTCAAGCAGCTCAACCAAGCAAGCAAGTAGTTCAACGAACTTTCTATTACTCTGAGTAATCCTCTGAGAGCTATACCACCTTGATCATCAACCTTTGATATCAATGACAACATACTCAACAGCACCAACTTCCAAAACAAATTTGCACCTTGAATGTTTTTTCATCAACGGATGATGGCCAATTAAATCTCTTGTCTGATACCACTCTTACTCTTGATTTCATCTTCCTGGAATGATCTCCAAATATATCTTATTCATTACTCTCCACTTTTCATATCTTATTCATAAAATATGCTTAAATACTTTTCACAATCTGCTCACATATGCTTCATAAATCTTCTTAAATTTACTTTAGATCTGCTGTTTTATCTTCTTCACACAAAACTGCTGGTGTACGTATGCATTTAAATCTCCTTAAACAAATGTGATAAACTATCCTTTATGGATATGTTCAAATATCCTTCGTAGATCTGTTGTTACGCTTTCAATAAATTACAGAAGTTTGAAGTTTCATATTCTACAAGGCTACAACTTGTTTGTTTCCCAAGTCCTAACATTTAACATTTTCGTACTCTACTGTGAAAATCTTCAATTTAACCCTTTTAACATGTTCAACCAAAGCATTTTTTGAATTTGTCTACTCCTCCTCTTCTCGTCCTTGAGCTGCTTGATGCAGGGTTTCTTGGCTCCTTTGGCTTTGGTGCTGCTTCTGCTACCGCTGGTTTGTTCACTGTTGGGGTGCCATCAGTGGATGTTTCTTCTGCTATTGGAGTAACGGATGTTGTTTGTCGGTGTTTGTCTATTGTTGGCAAGTCGACTGTTGTTGTGCTATTTTCCCTTGCTGTTAATATGCCATCACTTTTGGGTGTTCCATAAAGCGGATGTTGTTGGTGATGCTTCTGTTAGATTCTCCCTTGCAAAGTTGGCATTTAAGCAAATGTTTGTGGTGGGGGATTCATTGCTGGTTACTCGCCTATCTACCCTCTTGGTGGTGCTTCCTTTGCTCGTCCTTTGGCTGGGAAGCTTGTGTTTTAATGTGCTCTGCCTCCGGCTTGCCCATGGTGATTTTGGAGGGGAAGGTTTTAAAACATTTGCAACATTTCTCTAGGCATGCTCTAATCTGCAGATCTGATCATTTTTGGCCTTGGCTCAGCGATCTTAATCACTAGATTTTTGAACAATTGCGACCCATAAAAGAAGGTAAAATTGAAATTTAACTATGTGCCAAGGGTTTCTTTGTTGTTGTTTTTGATTCTATTGGGGGTCATGATGTTGTCTTTGATGGTTGCTCTTAGTTTTGAGGGCATCATGCCCTTTTGTTGAATTGTGGGATCCTTTCTTTAATCCCTTTACTGAATATTTCAATGCGTTGCCTGTTTGGATTTGCCTCCCTAATCTGCCTCTTCATTTTTGGTGCGAATAAAGCTTTATGGCAATTGGTAGCTCTTTGGGTCCCTTCATCAAGGTCGTCAATGCTACTGCTACAAACTTCACACGTATCACGGTTGCCCACATTTTAGTTGAATTGGACTTGTCTGAACCTCTCCTGGTTGAGGTGGTTTTGTAAGTTTTGGGCCATTCTTGGTGTTAGTCATTGGATTATGAGGGCATTCCCTTTCGTTGTAGGTGCTCCTTTGCCACAGGGCATTTGGCTACTTGTTGCCCGCACATTAAGGTCCCTATATTTGCCTCTTGGTTGAAGGATGCTGCTTGTGAACATTTTACTTTTGAGGTTCAATTCAAGTTTTCAGGCTCCCAAGTGTCCTATATTTGGTAGGGAGGTGGTCCCTCCTCCATTTAAGGTGCTTGATGCACTTTTTTTGGCTTCTTCCCCTCTTTTGAAGGATGGTGTTGTGATTCCTACTACATGTTCAGTCTCCCCAGATAAATGTTTGTAACCCCACTTGTTGATCTAAGGTTGTAATTTGGAGAGGGTTTTCTCTCATACCTCTCCAATTTCAGAGGATTGTGATGATGTGTTTTCTTGGATAGAGGTTCAAAAAAGGAAGAAAGGTCTTCCCAAACATGTGTCTCAAACTTGACTTAAAAGTGTTCACCGTTCCAAAGCTAATTTTGGGCTTGTGTAGTTCTTTATTCATAGCTTTGCTGCATTTGTGTTGTTTGTGTTAAGTTTTAGGATAGATGCAAATGTAATAGCAGTCTATGTTGTATGTGTTTTCCAAATGCAACAATCTTTCTTTCATTTATATTGGGAATGAGGCTAGGAGAGACATGTGTAATGTCCCCTTTTTTTAGGCACATGGGATTAGCTTATTTCTGTGACCCTCATGGGCTAATCGAGATGTTGGAGGGGGTCGTGTGGCAGAGCCAGTGGTTAGTTTCCACTCTGGAGGTCTGTGATGCCAGGATTGCTCTTTGTTTGGGTCAGATTGACAAACTTACTATTTATAGTAAGTGTTTATTTTGGGTGTTCGTCTTGATTGCTATTTTTAGCAGGGCGCCTGTCCATTGGTATCAGTGGAGTTGTGGAGTCAGAGTTTCCAGTTTGAGGAACTTACTATTTATAGTAAGTCTATTTGTGGCCAGTTACTATTTTTGGTTGACATTTAGGTACGCAGGTTCAGTTGATGCTCCCGGTTCTTGATGATTGGAGTTATTTGTGTATGATTATTTAATTAAGTTTATTTCATTAAATAATCATTATTTGCCTAAGTCAATGATTAATTATATGAGCTCATTAAAGGTTGTATAATATTAATTCATTTTGGAGTTATGAGCTTATATTATTAAGTATGCCTTTAAGTGAAAAGTGTCACCTTGAAGCCTCAATTTCGAGCCTTCTTGAAGAAGCTTTGGGGCATTTTATAAAGGATTCGAATTGTTGAAGGAGATATTCATTAATCATTATATCTTTTGACTTCTTATGAAATTGCCTGGAGTTTTCGAAGGGAGACAAGGGTTTGAGAGTTTGCTGAATGAATTGTGAATTCATTTTAGTTTCATGCCACTTTGAATTGGAATTCAGTTCCAATGAATTGTGTGATATTTTTTTGATCAACATTGAAGATTGTTAGAAGGAAATAGTATAAGGTTTGACACCATAGGCAGGAGGATTCATTTGGAAATTGCTAGACGCCATTACTTGGAAATTATCAATGGTTTGTTCTTTAGTTTCATGCCACTTTGAATTGGAATTCAGTTCCAATGAATTGTGTGATATTTTTTTGATCAACATTGAAGATTGTTAGAAGGAAATAGTATAAGGTTTGACACCATAGGTAGGAGGATTCATTTGGAAATTGCTAGACGCCATTACTTGGAAATTATCAATGGTTTGTTCTTTGGCGTGAGTATCTATCACCAGCAACCGTTGTCTTGTTCTTAACCGCAACCTATAGTGGATGCATTGAATCAGCCTTCAACAACAGTTGCCATCCTTGCTTGTAGCCGTGGATAGTATTGAATCAGTTTTGAAGGAGAATAATTAGGTTTTAATGAATTATGTTTTTGTATCAGTCCTTTTCCCTAGCGTTACAAATCAACATTGGTAATTTGCATTTCAAATTCAATAAGAGAATTATCAAAGTTAAGCAATTTATGGTTTGCAGTAGTTACTTTAAATTTAATTGTTATTTGTATTGCAATTTCAAAATAAATAAAACTATTGTAAGTTAAATCTGGAATAGAGCCTGCCAAATTTAATTGTTATTTGTATTGCAATTTCAAAATAAATAAAACTATTGTAAGTTAAATCTGGAATAGAGCCAGGCAAGCTCTTTACAGTGGTATTAGAGCAGTTTTCCTGCCATCCTGTGGGGGTAATATTTATTGGGCTTGATTGTTTGCCTTGAGTGATCAACACTCTGGTTTTTTCGCAGTCATGGACAGATACAGGAAATCTAGTACTCATGGAAACCAGTTAGACAGTTTGTTTGAATTAAGAAAACAAACCAATGTCTTAGTTAAGGATATGGAGAAACAAAGGCAAACACTAGAAAGATTAAATGCGCCACTTTTAAATCCGGCAACTGTTGATAGGGCAACAAATTATTTGGTTTCTTTATTCAATAGGTCCTCTTCACAAAGAAGATATGAGGAGAGACGTGAGTATTATACAGGTGAGACATCTAGAGATCTCCATGATGAGTTTTCAGCAGCTGCTGATTTTGGTGGAGATGTTCCTGTACTTAGTGGACCAACCACTAGTCCTATTTGCACACCTGAGGGTGGAGATTCTTTACAGGGACATGTGGATGTGCGTGACTTGTTGGCAGATAGTGGTACTGAGTTTTAACATCCTGAGCCTACTAGAGTTGGTGACACGGATCAGGCTAGTGACATGTCTACTGCCATTGATGGTAGTCTTGCATCAGTTGGGAGCAATATCAACGATACAGGGTCTGATTTTCCGGACTCCAGACTTTTATTTGAGCCTATTGTTGATGCCATGGATGGTGTGAGAGTGGAGGATGTTGTAGATACCACTAGGGATTGTGACACCGTGGACGATGGTGTTATTTTTGAAGACTGCGAGGAGTATTTGAGCTCTAATAGCTCAGATGTTTATGACAGTTGTCGCAATGTGGAGTCAGTACAGGAGACTGCAGTCTTTTCCTGTACTGAGGATGCGAGCATGGAGTCACTTAGTGATGACACTCAGGAGTGGAGTGGTACAGATGAGTCAGGTGACATAGGTTCATGCCACAGTGTAGAGGATTCACATGAGGACGTTGGGTCATGTATGTAGCCAGAGATAGCAGAGAGCTCTCAGATAGAGGATGTTGATACTAGCATCGCACATACCTCTGATGTTGAGTGTGAGGATGATGTGGGCTGCAATGTGTTTGGTTTTCTATATCCGACATTGGGTATTGACTTAGCGTTGTCATTCGGTGATGGTGGGTTCCAGGATCCTTTTCTGCAGGGACTCACGGATGAGGATGGGGAAGCATATGAGTGGCAGGAGTTTGTTTCAGCCAGAGCTTCCATTCCTTCATATGAGCTTATTTCTTTAGTGACACATGATGATGACTTTATTTGTAGCGAGTCATGTTTGATTTATTAGACCTTGGGGGAGGACTCTGTGTTTTTAGTGAGGATGGGTCCCACAATCTGGATGGTCATGTGGTTACAGAGGACGAGGTAGCTGAGGATTGTGATGAGTTAGATTCAACAACAACTTCCTCGGGGGTAGATGAGGATGAGTCCGATAGCAGTACTCAGTTTGTAGATGTGTGCTCGGATGACAGTACACAGAGATTCGGTGATCTTGAGGGGAGTTTGTCGGATACAACTTCCTTCCATAGTGTGGACAGTGCAATTGAAATTTTGCATAGGAGACCCGATGTGCAAAGTCATCATGTGACTAGCCAGTTGAGAATCAGTGAGAGAGACATTACTTCTACTCTCGAGCATTTCGATGCCGCTTGTCAGCTGTTGGCTGTTTATGGTTGGGGTGCTCCTATGGTAGATGAGCACGATGGTGGTTACCTTTCTCTGACAGAGATTCTTTCCTTGCGGGAGGCTGTCAGGATTTTGAGACAGGATTATTTACAGTTGGTAGCCGACCGAGATCACTTAGTTGAGTGGGGGAGTACGACTTTCGAGGCTCTGATGGACAGAGAGGAGGAGGTGAGTGAGCTTACTCAGGAGCTCACAACGACTTCTGAGGCTTTAGAGGGCATTCAGTTGGCTCTCCAGGAGTTGCAGTTGCAATTGGGAGAGGTGATTGTGGAGTTGGAGCAGATTCAGTCTTTGCCAGCCATAAATCCAGTTTAGTTGCATATAGTAGTGGTTGGTGGTGAGTCAACTTCCACAATTAGCAGTGATGGATGTGTTGGGGACACAGTTACATCCATCCTTGAGGTAGATGCAGTAGATACAATTTTGGTGTGTGCTTCATTGGAGCACAGCAGAGAGAGATTTGGGGTATCAGGTTCTCCAGTTGTTAGCACGATGATAGATGATACAAAGCAGGCTGTTGAGAGTCCTGAGGTAGCAGGAGTGGATTCGTTAGAGGGTTGTCTGCCAGTTTTTGACACTATTCCCTTTGATTCACAGGATAGTGACAGGGTATCATTTGGTTTGGGGACTAGTTCTCATGATGATTTGTTTACTTATGTCGGAAGCAAATCTATTCCTTCGTCTCATACAGCTAATCATGATAGGCAGTTGGTAGTGCCACAGTTTCAATTGTGGATAGCAGGGGAGCAGGTTGATGTTGCTTCTTATAATTTCTATTACACGGAGTCATTTATGTAGTACTTGCTTGAGAGTCCAGTTTTGTGGGAGGAACCCTTCAAGACTTCTGAGGGTACACTTTTCCGGGGTTCTCGCGGTATTCAATTGTTAGCGGGGAAGATTGTAGATACCTTGACTACCATGCTTCCTCATCGGGATTTTGTGGTTGGGTTTCCTGAGCGGGTTACTCGGGACCCTGCCTAACCAATTGTGGGGAGTCAGAGACTGAAGCTCTCTCTGGATTCTTAGTTGGTTTCTGATGAGCCTCAGACAGGGATTGGAGCATTTCACCATGATTACACAGTAAGGAGCGCTCATCACTTCTCTTTTGAGCCACCGGTTGAGGACTTGTTTGCGCGTCAGTGTGGGTTAGCCCCAAAGTTGTATCATGCTTATTGGGATGGGTTTTCTTCATCTGTAGTTGATGGGGTTCGTTACTGCAAGTTAGCAGTAGGTGACTTGCAGGGTCAGTACATCCAGGATGATATTACAGTGGATGGATATCGGGATTGCGGGAGTACACATGGTAGATTCGCAGGGTGTGCAGGGAGCTCTGGTTTGTTAGATGGTTTTGGATATCCTTTTTTCTTTGTTATGGATGGTTGTGAGTTTCATCTCTATTGGGATCTAGGTAGCGACTGGGTTGGCATTGCAGATTGTGTGGGTTGCTATGGTTGGCATGGTGACAGTGTGTTTTGGTTAGCTCAGTGGATGGTGATTTCATCACAAGAGTTTGTAGGTGATCACAGGGACATTACTCCATTCTATCCTTGGGATCTGGGTGGAGTTCTATGTTTTGTTTTCTGAGATTGCTTGGGGACAAGCAATTTCAAGGAGGGAGGACTGTAATGTTCCCTTTTTTTTAGGGATTAGCTTATTTCTGTGACCCTCGTGGGCTAATCAAGATGTTGGAGGGGGTTGTGTGGCAGAGCCAGTGGTTAGTTTCCACTCTAGAGGTCTGTGATGCCAGGATTGCTCTTCGTTTGGGTCAGATTGACGGACTTACTATCTATAGTAAGTGTTATTTTGGGTGTTCATCTTGATTGCTATTTTTAGCAGGGCGCTTGTGCATTGGTATCAGTGGAGTTGTGGAGTCAATTTCAGAGTTTCCAATTTGAGGGACTTACTATCTATAGTAAGTCTATTTGTGGCCAGTTACTATTTTTGGTTGACATTTAGGCACGCAAGTTCAGTTGATGCTCATGGTTCTTGATGATTGGAGTTATTTGCGTATGATTATTTAATTAAGTTTATTTCATTAAATAATCATTATTTGCCTAAGTTAATGATTAATTATATGAGCTCATTAAAGTTTGTATTATATTAATTCATTTTGGAGTTATGAGCTTATATTATTAAGTATGCCTTTAAGTGAAAAGTATCACCTTGAAGCCTCA
Organism: Thuja plicata; assembly: GCA_018584345.1. Classification (NCBI taxonomy): domain Eukaryota; kingdom Viridiplantae; phylum Streptophyta; class Pinopsida; order Cupressales; family Cupressaceae; genus Thuja; species Thuja plicata. The sequence goes on from MU227276.1 coordinate 328,893, forward strand.
ATTTCGAGCCTTCTTGAAGAAGCTTTGGGGCATTTTATAAAGGATTCGAATTGTTGAAGGAGATTTTCATTAATCATTATATCTTTTGACTTAAGAAATTGCCTGGAGTTTTCAAAGGGAGACAAGGGTTTGAGAGTTTGCTGAATGAATTGTAAATTCATTTCAGTTTCATCCCACTTTGAATTGGAATTCAGTTCCAATGAATTGTGTGATATTTTTTTCATCAACATTAAAGATTGTTAGAAGGAAATAGTATAAGGTTTGACGCCATAGGTAGGAGGATTCATTTGGAAATTGCTAGACGCCATTACTTGGAAATTATCAATGGTTTGTTCTTTGGCGTGGGTATCTATCACCAGCAACCGTTGTCTTTTTCTTAACCGCAGCCTGTAGTGGATAGTATTGAATCAACCTTCAACAACAACCGCCATCCTTGCTTGTCACCGTGGATAGTATTGAATCAGTTTTGAAGGAGAATAATCAGGTTTTTTATGAATTATGTTTTTGTATTAGTCCTTTTCCCTAGCGTTACAAATCAGCATTAGTAATTTGCATTTCAAATTCAATAAGAGAATTATCAGAGTTAAGCAATTTATGGTTTGCAGTAGTTACTTTAAATTTAATTGTTATTTGTATTACAATTTCAAAATAAATAAAACTATTGTAAGTTAAATTTGGAATAGAGCCAGGCAGGCTCTTTACAATATGTCCCTTCATGGGACATGTCTATTCATTATTATTTATAAGAAAGTACATGCCTCTTCCCATTAATTATAATTTAATCAATCTTATAATGTTTCATCAATCAATTATTAATTAAGAATAATATAATAATTTAATATTGAGTATTAAATTTCATATGATTAATAATAATGTAACATATATAATATATTATTATTAATCAACATATATTATATGTATTCTAATGATCATACGACTGAAGCTACAAACATTAACACTCTCTCTTAGCTAGGGAGGATGATCAAACAGAATGTGTAGTGGTCTCCTGTGTCAACACTTATGACCCTCACCATAGCTATACAAAACATCAACACTCCCTATTAGCCAGAGAGGATAAATCAATCCAATGTCAACACTTATATGACACTTGACAACATCAATCATATGATGTAAGCAATAAACGCATCATCCTCATGAGGTAATCAATAGAAACATAGTCTCAAGGTGTGGATTGCCTCCATCGACGATTCTATCCACAAGCTCCTCGAGCTTTAATGTGGATTGCCTCAATCGGCGATTCTATTCACAAGTTCTATCTATTATGATATGTTTCAGCCATCATAAGATGTCTATCACAATAGAAGATTTCTATCATTTGATATCTTGAGTATTGGCCTATCAGAATGTCAACACATGACATTCACCAAATACTCTGAGTATTGGCCTATTAGAACATCAACATATGATATTCACCAAGTAGTCAATAAGGTATTGGCCTACAGAACATCAACATATGATATTCACCAAGTAGTCAATAAGGTATTGGCCTACAGAACATCAACACATGATATTTACCACATACCTATCATATATCTTTACAAACAACTCATAGATCATCAATGACATCTAACACTTAGTTGTTGATTTACAAGATATATCTATGCAAACAACTTATAGATCGTCAATTTAATGACATCTAACACTTAGTTGTTGCTTTACAAGATGTATCTATACAAACAACTC
>MU227276.1:341940-367577 GCA_018584345.1 Thuja plicata
AGGGTGGATCCACCATGGCTCATCCCAGAGGGTGGAAACAAGGGCTTTCACCTTAGACTTCTCTCTCAAAGAGAAGAATGCAATAACATACAAAATAATAGATCACAGATGTTGAAACTCCTTTTCAACTTAGGCTTCATTCTCCAATATACCAAGTTTATCTCGAAAGTACACAACCTTCTCTCTAGCAAGAAACTTGGTGAGAATATCAGCCATATGTAGTGATAATGTACCTTGAATAGCATACTTATGTACTATCTCTTATATAGTTTGCATCACTCTTGGTGAACCCCAAGTTATCCAGGAATATCATGATGTAGGAGTTAGCATAAAGGCATTTCAGCCAGCACACATAGGACTCAATCTCATGATCACAGTCCTTTGATTGTAAAAACCATCTCCACTATTGACTCCCTCTGAACCAAAATGACCAAATTCCTTGGAGATTAGAATGAATCAGATCCTCTAGACGCTCCTTTAAATTTTAAGGTCTTGCAACAACCTCCTGACCTCCTCGTCCAAGGTTTCTTTAGATGAACTATCAGACTCCCTCTGAATCTAATATCAACCTTCTGACTCCATGCCAACAAATCGTGTCTTTGTTCTTTAGTCTGCATCAATCTCTTTTCTTAGATGCCCTTTGATTCAACAACTTATCCAACTATCTAGGAATATCATGACCTAGATATCTGTATAAAAGCCTTCTTGCCCATATACATGGAACTACATCATTTGAATCGCAATCCTTTGGCTTTTTATAGTTTTTTGGTCACTAGGGAAGCCATCTCGATATGGCCTGCCCTTCTAAATCAGAATGATTAAGATCCTTGAAAACCAATTTTTTGGAGATCCTCTAGTAGCTCCCTCTTACGAAAACATACATGGTCCCAATCATGAAAATATCTTGCTCCAAGAGACTCATCATCTGGTACATGATCATAACATTATTCGTAGGAGTAGTTTCTCGTACACAAATGTACTTGTCTGATTCCATATTAACACGAGTGAATGTAATAAACCGTGGATATATCCCCAGGCTTGGCGACACCAAACATTCATGATAATCTGGCTTCCATCTGAAGCTCCAAGTACATGCATCAACCTTCTAACCTCCTCGTCCAAGGTTGCCTCTGATAGATTGTTAGACTCCTTTTGAATGTTAATTCTTCCTCCTTTTGAGGGATTTCTCAACTCAGTTCCTTGAGGACAACAAGGGCATGCCCCTCTCTGTCCAATTTGAAGACAATCATCCCTTCAATATTTTAGATTATTAAGGAATCAGACCTCTGTACATTTTCTTCAGAGTAGAAATGCAATATGAAGATCTATGCTCATCACCGACTACAAATCTCACACCATGATAAGGGGCCCGTGCCAAGTAGTAGCTTATCAAACCGAAGCTTCAAAACTCTGATATGCATAATATTAAATAATGATGGGAATACAAAACCATTTTCCTTGTATATATTACAATATCCGTACAACCATTCTTGCACTAATAAACTAAGAAATGGTGCCAAATGAAGGGAATTGTTGGTTTAGTGGTCAAGAACACTTGATATTTAGAGAATCACATTCAATAAGGAACTTCAAAAAATTCATTGGCATCCAATCAGGCTAAAGATATCACCACTAATAAGCTGCTCCCAATATCTTACATAGCTGTCACATTAGAGGTTATTCTCATAGTGTGATAGTCCAAATATTTGTACATTAAATCTGCCACGCTATTCATCGCCACACTATTCACAGTATACAAGGAATCATGGATGAAAGGATCCTTTGAAATGCCACAAAATCATACAAGGATGATTTCCTTTCACGCAACCACATTCTTCTTGTGACCAAGGAAGATCTCCACGCAATCCTTAATGTTGAATGATATATATATCTTCTGACTCTTCAAACATTTGTTCCCATTAATTTCAAACTGCGTTGCTATTTGTTTATGATTGATGATGCCTCCAGAAAACACGAACAAGGGGCCTGGAACTATAGTTGCTGACACAGCGTTGAAGTATATCACATAGATTTGTTTCACAAAAGAGTAATCTCTTTTGCAATATATATATATATATAACCAAATATATCAACAAATCACACCAATGATACTTCTGATGGTACGAATGTATCATTGTCAAATGTGTTGTAATAAATCATGGCACAAGTTGCTGCCTATCCAGTGAGTCCAAGGAAAATTGAGTCGGACTGGGTGCTCATCTCAGCATCGACAAGCATCTAAAAATAACTTGTCGTTCTACTTCAGAATGGAACATATCTCCCAGACGAAGCAAATACTTTGTAGCAGACAACTACTTCGGAATGGAATAGTCACGAGCATATCTCCCAAGATGACGGAACCATGGCAGTCATAAATTTACGTTTCGACGCATTTTGGGTCTGGAGAAGTCCTTCACTTACTGAGACGATACCGGCCGACGTATCAGAGAACGATCCCTCTAGAAAGAGAATGCTCTTCCGGCCTTTTCAAGTGGATCGTCAGACGGTGGCACTGATATGCCTCGGCAACGACTTGTTCGTGGTGCGAGAACGACTGCATTTTCTGCAAATATCTTTGAGTCTTCCTGTCTTCCAAGAAGCTCTGACGTGCCGTAATGGCAAAGAATGCGTTATTACAACGCCACCTGAGATGGCGATAATGTCCTCGGAAAATCATGTAGAAGATTAAGAAGATGAGCTCTGCGATTCGAACGCGGTGCATATTGCAATGACGTTGGACGCGACTTATTTGAGAGGAGTCATGGTGGGAATTTTGTCAATTCTTCAGCATGCTGCTTGCCCTGAAAATGTTGTCTTCCATTTCATGGCTTCCGACAGGGAATCCGATCTCAAGGATGCTCTCATGGCGACTTTTCCTTACTTGCACTTAAAACTTTTCGACTAAAATATTGTCAAGGACAAGGTCTCGTACTCCATTCGCTAGGCTTTAGATCGGCCGCTGAACTGTGCTTGCTCATAGTTGGCTGATATTCTGCCTACCTGCGTGGGAAGAGTCATTTATCTCGACTCCGATCTTGTCGTGGTGGACGACATAGCAAAGCTTTGGGAAACGACCCTGGAATCTCACATGCTTGTCACTCCCGAATAACATTAAAGATCGAGGAATGGATGGAATTGCAGAAGAAGAGACGGATCTACGAGCTCAAATCTCTGCCGCCGTTTTCGGCTCTAACACTGAAGCTCTTTACCTTCCTAAAACTCTTCAGAAATTTTTGATAATATTTGGAAGCACCAACCTTAGTCAAGTCACCATAACAATATTGATTTCTGATGTGATTATCTTCTACATTTGCAACTTGGCTCTGATACCATGTTGTGATTTTAGGATCGCTGCAAATGTAATAGCACTGCCTAGATTGTATATGATATGTCTTTTTCAAATGCATCAATCTCTGTTTCATTTATATTGGAAAAGAGGCTAGGAGAGACTTGTACCATGATGGGACATGTCTATTCAATATAATTTTATAATGTTCCATTAATCAATTATATATATTAGAATAATATAAGTTTGCATAATATATAATATAACATATATATATACAAATACAATATATTATTATTAATCATACGACTGAAGCTACAAACATTAACAAAGTGTAATAAAGTAAACAGGGGGCTAAATTATTTAATGGTTGATTAATTAATTAATTAGGTGATTTTCTTATTTCTCTTAACACCCCCTTTTAAGTACAACTTAGGGAGAAGCCGAAAATCTAATGGTGAATGCATGGATGTGTCTTGGCTACAAGGCTTGATAGGGTACCCATGTACAAGCAGATAAATCTCTCATAACTAGAGAAAAGGAGAAAGCCACATGAGAAAAACCACCTCCAAAAGAGAGAAATTGAAATAAATGCATACTAGTGATAGAAGGAAAGGACTCAATATAACTCCCCAAGGATTGCTTGTCATGTTAGTACAATAATTGCCCCTCCAAAAGGAGAGAGAAAATGAGGGTGTGAATCCCCCTATAAATAAGTTGCTCTTATCCCAATAATGAAAGCTTGAAGACAAAAGATGAATCACTGCCTCTAGATAACATTTCTCCCTATAGGAGGAAATATATCCATTGGTGATTGGAGAAGCCATTCGCATAACCTGGATGAATAGGGAATCCAAACCCAAATGTATGTCTCTGAAAACTACTGAAATGTCTACATGAGGAAATCAGGTGATGCCAATCCAGAATCTTGTGAAGATTGATGTAGAACATACTCCAAATACAATGATGACGGGCTAATAGCACTGATGTGGCTACCGTGAAAGCGGAGATGAATGTCCTCAAATGAATCCTCCAAATCTGCAATATGATACTCCATAAACAAAGATGACATGTTTGATAGGTAGGAATTCAAAGAATCTGTTTCTAGAAGGTGATGAATGTCTTATTGCACTGAATCAATAGGGGCTATGGATATAGTGATACTAATCTCAATTGGAATATGATCTTGATAGGAGTGGAAACAAGGAGACAAGTCTTTGAACCATCAAAACATGCAAGACCCATGATATATTCAAACTTCTCTAAAATATCACTATCAAAGGCCTAATACGTTGCAAAGAGTTTCTCTTCAGTCCTGAAAGTCAGCTGAACTCCAAACTATCACCGGATGCCAAGAAAACCTGAAACTGAGCTCTCCAAGAACTTTAGAATTCTCCCAGCTCACTTGGAATCTTTCCAAAATCCTCGAGAACTGGCCAACGCTCACAGAACATTATGGCAAAAAGATGGGGACATTACAGAGGATGGGAATAAATTAATTGCTGGGAACAAGGGGTTGAGTGAGTAAGTTGGTTTACAATGGGATTTTCAACTTGTTGGGGTTATAATTAAAATTTGGACAAAATGACGGTTTTGTTATTCAACAACGGGTTGATTAAAATCTCAAGAATGTCACAGGCTAGGTTTCTATCATCATAAATGTTGGTCTTTGGGTGATCAAATTTGTGGTTGAGATATACAACTATCATTTAGCCTTTTCTCTTTGGAGAGTGTTGCATGTATGGACAATGAGAAAGTTGGTATTCCAATCTGCTTTTTGTGGGTAAATTAACATCCCCACAAACATCCTCATTCAAGTTTTTCTTGGATGTCACTAGTCACCTTCACCTAATGTTTGGGATCCATTTAGTTGTTTGGGAGTGCATAAGTTGTCAATAAGTTACACACAGTTTTATCTAGAAGCATAAGTAGTTAATCATAATGGACTGTGGAAATCTGATGTCTTTGAGTGCATAAGTTGTCAATATATTAGGTTATAAGTTGAGGCAGACCACTACATTCTAGTAAGAGGTCCTTATTTTATTGCCATAATTATGCACTTGGCTTGTAAACAAAATTGAATTAACTTCTACAACCATTAGTGACTCTGGTGAGAGCAGGTTTACATATAGTTACCTATGTAAACAAGAAGTCCCCATTGAGGTTCTATATGAATTCTTAGTTGTGTTCCAGGAATTCCACAAACGTTATCCAATGAAAAGTTGTTGAATGGAAGAAAGCATAAGCATTCAAACCATCTTAGACTACTTGTAATAAATATGCAAACCACCATATTTTGCAATTACATTTTGTAGAGCCAAAGCATTTGATGAATGAAACTCTTTTTGTTTTTTATTTTACATGTAGTTGGTAAATAGAATTCATCTTGCAATTAGTTGAAAAAGTTTAATAGTTTTTTCTGTTTCCTTTACAGTGTTATCCAGCAGCGGAGGTGGGCAATTAGATTTGCTTATTCTTGATACACTATACAAGGTACATTGTTTTGTATATAAGTTGAAACACTTGTTATTTATCCTGGCAATTCTTAACTGCAACTGTTATATGTTCTATTATGTTCTGTATGAGAGAAGAATTTCAACTACTTCAAGTTCTCCTTTGAATGTCTATCTTTTATTGCAACACAGAAGGTTCCTTTTTGAACCATCTGCCTTAAGAAAGTTGTCTGTAGAGAACTTGCAATTAGTCTCTTAGCACAAGCTTCATGCTTAGTAAAGGAGTTTTGAATGATAAAGTATCAGTGATGTAATCAAAGCTTTTATATACCCCGAGTGCCAGGTTGTGTGTCTTCCTGTAGCAATCTCCATACTTAGTTAATTGAGCTGGTTGAGTCATTTACTGAACCATATGAGCTGGTTTATACACTAAGACCTGCCATCTTTAGGCTGTTCTGGTATGTCACAGCAGCTTACTTTCTGGGTTGCTTTTATCTGGGCTGTACGTTGAATATCCAACTTTGCATGAATTGTTTGAACAACCAACCATTTAATGGGATAATAAATAACAAGCTTTTCAATTTTCTGGAGCCTATACTGTTGGTAGTCACAAGTCTTCATCAGCTGCTGGATACATTCATTTTTCCTTAAAATAGAAGTTGGTAAAAATATTCTGGAATCTACTAGCACAAGAATGCGAGCATGACGTTTCCCAAACTTTTGGCCCCATTTATCAATGCTATCCGCAAGGCTTTTAATTCTTTTCATCATGGCTATATTAATTTATACATGTCTTGAGGAGGTGGGAAATAACTGCACCTGCCTGGGATTCTGCAGTGCTTGGGGTACCCTTTGGAGGAGTCCTAAGTACTGTTTCTATTAATAGTGCTCCTTGGGCCCCTATTTTCACAAAAGTATGGAGGGAAGGTGAAAAATCATCATGAATTGTTGAGTTTCTGAAATGGGCTTTCATTTCTGGTGGTGACAAGAAGAGTGGTGCTCTGAATTGTACAATGTAAACCCTAGTAGACTGATAAGGATATGGAGGTGAATCAAAACCTGAAACATAGTTTGTGGGGTTTCAGACAGGGAGTCGTGAAGAAGAATGTAGAAATGATGGTATCATGGTACGCCAGATAATGATTTTAGCATTGATCATATCATGAAGTTCAACATGATGATACATCTTCTGTGTTGGATGCAAATTATCTCTTGATAAAATCTAAGTTGTGGGACACCTTTTGATTCAAGAAACACATATGGAGGGAATAGCAGGATATGGGATCCACATGATTGTTTGAGATATCAAATGGAGCAAGTAGGTGAATTTCACATTGGTGGCATTGTGAGGTATGCTCAGCATTTTGCTTTCAGCCCACATGAAAATGATTTGATCCTATTTCTGATAACACCTTAGAGTAGGATAGACAAGAGTTGTGTCATGTGAAGAAGCTGTCTCTTCTATAAAGACTTTGCCATAACTATACAAGCAAACAAAGTGATTACATAAGCATCAAAGTTAACATTTGGTTCAATTTCACTTGAATCACAATGAGTTACAAAGCTACTTCCATTAGTCATCTACTATGCAAGCTACTTCATCTAAATAAAGTTTTTGGCAAGTTGTGCAACAATAACATCTACATCAACACACTCAACAGTTAGATCCCAATTCCTTCTCACTAGCTCATTGTAATCATGTTTCATATGTGATAAGAGATTCTAATAAGTAGAGGGGGTCTGGGAATGGAGACCCTAATGGAGTTGAGGGGCAGCATCCCTCATGGGAATTTGGGAGCAATGCCCCCAATAGTGTTGAGGGGCAGTGCCCTTATGGGGGATTGGGGGCAACACCCCTTGTGGGGGATTGGGGGGTAATGTCCCTTGTGGGGGTTTGGGGCAATTATCCTAGTAGTCTTAAGAGGCAGTGCCCTTGGCACCTTCCCTGTCACGAGATTGTGTGGGATTGAGGGGCAGAGCCCCCACCACCAAGCCCAAATTAAGGCCTTTGGAAGCACACAAACCTTCATGATGCATGCCATATGCACACAGACACTTTTTTGTTTATAAAAATGTTTTAAAAAATAACTATTTTTTTGGGGGGGGACAGCTCTTGCGTTCCCTTCAGTTCGGCCTAGGTTCCTGCGCAGGCACCTTAAGTTCCGTGTGAGTCCTTCATGGGAGGACCCACAAGGAACTCGGTGTGCTCAAGAGGGATCCTAGACAAACCCAATGAGGAACCAACCCAAGACCCAGATCCGAGCCATACTGATATGAATAGGGGGGCTTAGTGATAAATGTCAAACAAATTTTCTACCTAGAACACGTTGTTTTGCCACCTATTTTTCTTTAGTTGATCTTGGAACCCTGAGGCAAGTTCAAAATAATAATGTGGTCGTTTGTCAATCCTAAGTCAGAGGGTTCGCCGAATTTCAGCCATGAGGTTCAAAATTCGGTGAACTTCAAAGGTGTATAAAAATTTCGTTGAAATTCGCCTAAAATTCGTATGGATATATACCTAGCACCGTCTTTAAAAAATGTTTTAGGGTTTTCCATGTTTTTTTCCACTCCCTAAACAAAGAGGTTTTTTCTGAATTGTTTTATCCTCTCTCAGCCGAGCGGGAAGGACTACGTTTTATCCATCGAGCAAAGTATTCGCGAGTGCCATGTCATCCAGAGAAAACAAATGATTTCCAGTGCCATGCCATGTATCACCGTTTATTGCGTATCGCTGCTTCTTAAATTTTTAATGTCATTTATGTTACCTATTTATTTGTATTGTGTTTTTGGCAAACAATATTTGCAATAACGTGCCGTTTATCTCTATTTTTTATTTTTAATTTTATTAACGTTATTTATTTATATTGTATTTTTTCATATTTACATAATATTATTTTCTTATGTTAATATTATTTTTATTATTTATACATAGTAGATATAATTTAATATAAATATATCTTTAAATATATATGTAAATTGTTAAAAATTATTATTTATATATTTTTAATATTATTTCTTTATATTATGTTTTTATATTTTGATATATATATATATATATATATATATATATGAATTGGTATCTATTATTCATATTTAAAAAAAATAAATTTATATAAAGCGAATTTAATCACGAATTTTTCTTAGAACTTTTTGCCAGTGCCGAACTCGAACTCGAACCTTATGACTTAGTGTCAAACCCTACCGTGAAATATACCAGTGCAGTAAATAGTTCAAACTCACAATAGTTTAATCTTCAGCAGGATGATAACCACTGATCTAATTTTCAGATCATTGTATTGACTCAGCAAACTTATACTCGAATATATATTGCCCACAGAACACTAACCAGCTTCTTTAATTCAGAACATCAGATCTCAGCATACACAGTCTAAAGTAATAGAATTTATTGTTTACAAACAGCATACCTACAGAACCAGAATGCATAACCTCAATATAAGATATGCGATTTGTATTTTGCACCATTTCCTAGCTCCTTACTCCGTGTTTCTGGGCACTGTCAGGATGGTCAATAGTAGATTGGATGCCTGCGTTTTAAGGCGCAAGCCTTTTAAGATTCACCTCCTTAAATGTGTTCCACTGAGCTTAGTCTCCTACACTGTATGTGCTGATAGAAATCTGATTTATGCGCCTAAAAGGATCCGATACGTGTATACTTGCTGCCATCTGGGACGTGCAGCAAGGATATACCTGTTTGCCATCCTCTGCAGATATTGCCTTTAGCCAACTAGGAAACTCTCAGGTTTGAGTCCAAAAGCTATGCCGTCATTCAATGCATTTTGGAATGAGGACTGCGATCAGTAAGAAACCAACCCAATAAAATTCTATCCAAGTAGGCCTAGAAACCATTAGGAAAATTATTTAATATTTTGAATTTTCATTTACTAATAATTTTAATTTATTATTTATTTAATTTAAAATATTGGTGGGCAACCCCACCTTAAATCGGGGACATTACATACCAGCATGATTATCATTTTAAAACAGCTATTTTATTGCAGTCGCATATGGACAAGGCTTAGTGTCCCAACTGACTTTGGCCAGTAGGAAAACCAAAAGTGATCTAAGCTGGATGGTGCATTGCTTGTGGTGTATTGAAACGTGACAGGCGAGCATAAAAATTCACGAATCAAAAATAAGTGCCTACTCTTAAACTCAAGTATCTGTAATATGTTAAATATTTTTGGGTAGTTTTTTAACGACTTTAGTAACATATTACTTAAGCAATTTATTTTGGTACGAAGGCAGTGTTTATCAATAAATTTTTGCACACCACAATATACAAATTGATCTTCATGGATAACATTATTTTTTAATTCGTCTCAAACACAAATAAATATTAATAATTATCAACCAATACCATGTATTTGTCATGACAGAATTTTATTTAGATAGTTTTAATAGTATTTGTTTTTAATTAATGCATTCTGCATCTTTGCAGCTGACTTTTACTAATCAACGGGATTAAGAAAGTGTAATAGAAATTACTTTTGTGACATAAACGTTGTGTTATATGATAATCCATAATTCTTCTGAGAAGTGCAAACTTTTGATACATGATTTTTGTTTGATGCAGAAAGGACCGCATAATACTCATTTTTGTTTCCCTCAAGTAAGTACTCAAACACGCTTCTGTAAAAATACAGGAATAAGAAACAATAATTTGTTGAATATTCATTATTCACTATTCCTTCCAATTGAGTATAGGGACCGAAAGCAATCAGTCAGGACCATCAGTTAAATCTGTTATCTAACCTTTTTACTTCTCCCTCCTCCATTTGCAGTCTACAAACCTCCTCTCCTCTGTCTTGGAGATAACTATTCTCATCATTTTGTTTTCATTTTCTTTGCTGCTGCCTGATTTAAATTAGTTTTTATAGGAAAGCCAGGCATCAAAAGTTAGCTGTAAATCTGGAGGCCTTCCTATTCCCATATCACAACTTGCAAAAATGCCTTCTCAGATAATTCAATCATCATAAGATTTATGCATAAGCAGATATTGTTTTTTACGGAACAGAAATTTAACTTAAATTGAAATATATCATACACAAATAATAGACCATTTTCTTAGGTGTTTAGCGAAATCTGGTTGAGATCCATGCTAACAATTTTTTATTCTAAATAATCAATAAATCTAAAATCCCTATCAAAGGTCAAGGTTGGCGACAATGTTGTCACATAGGTTATAAACAAAAAACTAAGCCTTGAAGATTCTTATTTCTAGCTTATATTCAATTTAGACTCTATTTTTCAAGTCAAAAACAATCTCCTTAGTTCACAATCATCAACTCTCAAGGATCTATGGATAGATATTTCCTTGGGTTTTTGATCCTGTCACTCAAGCCATTTGAATTCTTGTTGAAATTGATGCCCACGCTGGTGATGCTCCACACATTAAAATTTGCTTAACACTTGATTCTACTGTTGTTATGAATTGTTAAGAATGTATTTCACTAACCTTGTTTTAAGTTCCTTATCGTACTCAGAGCCTTGAAGCAGTGAAGAGACTTCAACCAAAACGTGCTCTGTTTGTGGGAATGACTCATGAGTTCGAACACTATAGAGACAATGAAGAGTTGGCAGAGTGGTCAAAGAGGTAAGTAATATTTGATGGACGCAAATTCAAAAGAGGGGAAGATTTCATGGTTACATTTGTTTACGTTATCGTTTAACTGTTATTGAGTTTTACTTGCCATCCATTGCAGAGAAGGAATAGATGTTCAATTGGCTTGTGATGGGCTGAGGATCCCCGTTAATCTCTAATGCAATGTTTGACACCGAAGCTTCAATATTCTTTTACTTCAATTAATTGTATAAATAAATCACCATTTATTGGCTCTGAAATTGATAATTCATGCTGTTCCCACATGGGATTCAATAATTAAAATATTATTTAGATACTCATGAAGCTAAAGGATCAGAATATGCATACAAATGCTGCACATATGAATTTTTAAAAAGCTCTGAAACGCATATCAAACATTTTATCAGAAGCAGCCTCATTTGATAAGGTTTTATAGTTTTCAATGTTCATGTTACATAGTTCATTATGTACAATTTGCTTCCTGATAGTTTTAGCAAATGGTTATCTTAATAATTTTCTTTCCATGAGAGGAATCGTCTAGATCAGAAGTAAATCTAATTCTCAATTGCTCTTTCTACTTCTAATGGTAGTTATGCAGAATTATCAAGATTAGAAATGTCAAACCCTCAGCCTACTGAGATATGGAGATTGAGAAGAAAAATGAGTCAGATTTGATATAATTTAAATGGTTATAAGTATAATTCTTAAAGCAATTCAAGAGTAGGAAAAACATATTCTTAAATTTTTTCAACCAAGCTCGTAAGTAGAGCTTTGTACTCCTCATATCCAATGGCTCCTTTTAAGATTAAGGCGCTGGGATTCTCAGTTGGAGAGAAGGGCAAAGGCTATATTAAGGCATATATAAATAGAACCTTGTCCACCCAATTCGTATAAATTCTGAAGTAGCTTTAAATTTGCATCCTCAACGTAATTGAGAGTTCGTTGTCAAAAGCACATCTAAATCTCTCCCACGTACCCACGCATAAATATCTTAACAAGTAGTAACAGTAGAAAGTGTGTAGAGCTTGGAGAAAGAAGCCTCAGATAAATCCAGACTGCAGAAATTATTCGATTGTTGAATGTTGTACGTAATCATATAATTAAATTCAATAGTAATATTCATTCCTTGATAAATATTATTTGATAAAATGTAAATAATGTATTTATAAATTTTATTTGTTAAAATGTAAATAATTAAGTAAATGTAAATATATTTAATATATTGAAAATATTGTATATACATAATATTGATATTGTAAATTAAATGTGGAAATGGTATTTAAGAAGTTTTTGTTTGTTGGTGAAGTTGAATTTGCGCACAAAGTATATCGATAATCAACTCTTGTTAAGCACGAAGGTGTTAGCCAAAAAAGATGAGTTTGGGATCAATGTCCTAAGTGAATATGTTGGTTATAAGAGTCCTCAAACTTGATACTTAGCTAAAGGAAGTTTATTATTTTATGTACATCTTTGTACAAAATGAAAGTTGAAAACATAATTAGCCATTGAGACTCCTAAGCTATAGAATATGAAGTGAAAGATGATTTCATTGTATTCATGTACTCACAATTGCAATGACAACAATCAAAAGCCACATTTTGAGATGGCCAAATCATCTTATTTAATTGAGGGCTCCTCATTGGTTGTAGCACAATCAATTTGATCAAGATCATTTGATTGATCATGCTCGACACCACGTGAGATTAGCAAGACATAAGTTATTGTAAAAAAATCAAATAGATTCGACTTAATATATTTGATATTTTAAATAGAAAAATTGAACTAGTAATTATTATTAAACTTCCTTAAAGTTTAACAGACTATAAGAGTTATAAATCCTAAATTTAATATACGAAATTTAATTATTCTATATGGTTGTCTCTTAAGTAATTGAGTTTGTTAGGGTGAACATATTTAGACACACTTAAAAGAACATTTACAAACAAAAGAATTTTGTTACATTGCACATTATTGAAACAACTTTTTAATGTCAAAGTTGTTCAACCATTGCCTTAGCATTCAAAAGTAAAAATTAGTATCACTTTTTCATTATTTTCAATAATAAAAATTGCTATAGATGAAGGTTGCTTGCAGGATGTTAATTTCAAACTTAATGCCTAGTTTCAATGCCTTCCTTGACTGTACTAAACATTTATATGAGAACAATCTCTTCATTTGCTAGCACATTGACAACTTTAATATTTATTGATCCTTTGCACAAATGTAGGTTTGACCCCAATTTATAGTTGCACAGAATTAAGTCCTCACCACCTAGATACAAAGAATGTTGCTTGAGCAGGAATATATATGTTAAAGCATGGTCTATTTTCATGGATGATGGAAGATGATGCTATATGTATCAATGTTGCATCAACACTCCAACTTCATAAGTGCAATTATAATACTCAATTAGAAATAAAAAGAGAGCAATGGAGGGATGCAATTAGGTTTCCTAAAGAGGCTTGATATTCTAGGAAGTATCCATTGTGCTTAAGCAAAGTGCTCCTTTGGTACACATTAGGATATTTTGGTAACTAAAAAGCAATCTAAAGTGATCCAAAGTTAACACATGCTTAAAGTCATTAATGCCCTATTTGAGATGAAGATATAAATTGAATATTAGTGATCCTCTAAAAGGATAACCAACTAGTCCATTTAATGTTGTTGAGCAAATTAAGAGTACTACAAATGTCTCGCTTTGGGTAGTTTTCTCTATAACAAGAAATTAAGTTTACTCCAACAAGCTTTAAAGAAGTAAGAATGTGTCAAAAGGAAAATAGTTCAAAACGATAGTGTGTTTGAAAAACCCACCAATCAAACAAAAGGCCAAGGGAGTAAATTAGACAATTGTCATTCTAAATGTTGGTGTATAGAAGGCAAACCCATGTCATTTTGTTGAATGTTAATTCTTAGCAAAAAGTTACTCCATAATTCCATGATAAACTTAAATGCAAGTATTATATGCATGTTTAAGAAAGTAATTGATGTCTTAGGAATAGTCTATTAACCTATAGAAAAAGATGTTGTGTAGTTAGATGGTCAATGAGTCAAATTGAAGCATTTATCAAGGACTTATCCCTCACCTTGTACACATGTCCAAATATCGTAGTGCCTTGATAATCTTCCTCCTTTTGACCTATACCTGTAAAAAGATTTCATAACTAAAATAGGAAGTTAACTATCCCTCGATTAGACACATCTCTATCCTTTGTAATGACTCGTGGATATCAATGAAAAATTTAGTGGCGATTATTCGCCATTTGGCGAATGTCGCATGTCGGCAACCCTGAAATTGGCGAATATTTTTCACATATTGGATTGACCCTATCGCCCGACATTTATTAATATTGGGTCCAAAGCCCGGGCCCATCGCCCATCGGTTTATTTAATTTTTCCATTTCTTACACATTATCGCCAATGGAATATAAATTTTGGTCCCCATAAATTTACAACATTCGCCTATAATTTCTAAGTGACCCCAAATTGACGGCCTATATTCGCCTGGCATTTTACAGACGCATGTCTCTAACCGATGTAATTTAGCCAACTTTATTAATCATGGGAAGGTATTGGACGACCCATAATCGCCTCGAAAATAACAAAAGATGTATTATAATTACGCGGGCTTGCCCAAATATTTGTATACCTAATACCTCCCGCCGAATTTTTTGAATAAGGATTAGTATAAAAACATTATGATATCTCTATATTTGATCGTAGCGAAGTTTAAGAAGTTTCAGACTATTGAGTGGAACTGTATACTCAATACTGCATTGGCGAGTCGCGACTGCATTGCTGCATTTTAATTTGAGGCAAAGATAAGTGATACTTATTCTATGACTGTGATTCGAGTTCATTTACATTATTTCGGAATAGGTTTGCAGAAATGGGGTTTCTTTTCCCTTTTGGCCCGAAATACACCGCACAGCGTTGATCTCTGCTCATCCAACGATCTCTGGCACTGTCGCACTATCGCGGGTCCCATTAAATTTTGGCTTGTCATTTGATGTGACTAGGACATGTGTGAGTGTCACTTAATCTTTTTAAATTACAACTTCAACTTATTAGTTATTACATTTAATAAATGTTTAGTTTTACAGTGTAGTCGGATTTAGATTTTAATTCAATTATTTATATCTTATAATCACACATCGATATGACACATTGGCAAATTAAAAATAGAAATTTGCTCTGGACTGATAAAGAAAATCGTTTTAAAAATTCAGAATCTCAGTCTTCAGATTTAAAAAATGGAAGTACTAATCCTTCGCTTAAGCATATACTTAAATGTCTAATACACAGGTAAAGAAACTAATTAAAATATTGTAATCACAGAGAAGTCTAAGATTCATTTTTTGTACCCATAAAAAGAAATTTGAAACGAACTTGGAAATTTTTTATTTTTTATTTCAAAAAATTACATCATACAGTAAAAACAGAAACCTACTAGGCAACTTCTTATCGGTATAAAAAAAAGTGAAACTTTGCATGTCCATTGTCAAAAAACTAGGGTAACGGGAATGGGTAAACTAGGGAATCAGGGATCTTCATCTTCCCTTTCGTCTGAGTAGAATTTTCCAGAGAGAATAATCTCTGAGAATTTGTCAAGCCATGTGTAGTCCGACTCGTCGAATTCATCAAGGTAAAACCATTTCCGGAAAAAATCCCTCCCAAGCTGTGCCCATTTCCTGTGTCACGTTAGTTGCTCGTCATTGAGGTTCAACAGAAAGGGTTGTATGGCCACATTTCTGCCCGGCACCAGCAACTTGTGTATATCTCTTGGCCAAGGGATCCCCACCCCTAATTCCACAAAAACAACAACATTGACATCGTCCTTCAAGAATTTCTCTTTAAAAACCTTCCTCAACAGCATCAGCATATCCACCTTTTGTCCTCCGAGGTCAAGGAGAGACGCAAAAAATAGGACGTAATGTCCATGTAGATGTGGTATCTGTCGACATTCTCAAGGAACTCTCGACCCAATAACATCAACACAGCAGAATTTATAAAAGTGTCACCACCAACCTCCCTACAAACGGAAGTGAGGATTTTTTCCGAGACATTGCCCAAAAGGACATTTGGTCATTTGGGGATGTGCATCTCAAACGGATTGGTGTATCCATCTTTAATTCTCGAAAGCCTAAAAACTTAAAAACCTAAACCTTAAAACCAGAGGCACAATTTCTACCACCGGCAGCTCTAACTCGTAATCTACCAAAAGCAAAATGAAGAAGAAAGAAACCAGATTCTCTTTAAATAGACCCGACCCCTTGATTGATAGTAGTGATCACGGATACTTAGCAATTAATAATTATTCTTTCTTTAATCGTATTTAATGCAATTTCCATAAATGCATTATGCGCATTATGTGTGTGAGAGATTTAAATCGACTGTCCTTAATCTTTCATATCTAAATGTAAATCTTTCCCATAAATGCATGCATACTATTGACAGTTAAAGATGGCAGTTAAAGAATGTCACTGACAAGGCATTTATTTCTTTTTGAGTTACGAGTTACAAGTTGCAGTTGCACTATCCATCGTCCACGTCAACAAATAACCAGTAGTACTCAACGATCATGGTTATGGTGCACTTTTTAAGGCTTGATACGTGTCATAATTCTGGTGACTTCCTGCAAAAGTCAGTTTCCTTCCGAAATTCGGTCCGAAATTAAATTTTAACCATTGATCTAGGATGATCAAATGGTCTCAAATAATACATTTAACAATACCTAATTAGGTTATGTGTCCAATGTGTGATCAGTTATATTCGCAACAAATAAAAGTGATATTCGTTGCACGTTGCATTAATTACAATGTTACGTGTCATTATTCGGGTGACTTCTTGGAAAACATTGTTTCCTTCACGAAATTGGGCCGAAATTAAACTTCAGCCATTGATCTACGATAATCAAACGGTCTCAAATAAGACATTTAATATTAGTTGGCGTTGGCCCACATGACGCATTGACAAGTCCCATCTTTTGAGAATCGCCAAATAAAATATTTATTTTTCCCATAATTAACGATAGATTAGCCAATAAAATAAATATATTTTCAAACGACACATAAAAATAGCCAGTACTATATTTTTTTTACCTTCATAAGAAAATAATTCGCCTCATATATTATATATTTTCCCCCACATTAATTTATAGTTCGCCATGATTTTATGGAATTTTCATTCGATAAGGAAAAAATCGCCCACGCCTTTATATTATTTTCCTAATTTGGAAAAAAACTTTGCCATCATCAATAAAATTTTGCCCCTAAATTAATGTACGATTCGCCAGGCTTTTACACTTTTTTCTAGGAGGGGGTTTCTTAAAGTTATCCCTGGTGGATATAGCAAAGAACATGTTGATTAGTCATTAGTAAATTTTGAATTCGGTCATATCATGTTCACTTGAAGGGAACAAATTAACCTTGAGCTTATAAAGGAAATAACAAAGTCTACTATTAAGATGACCAATTGAACTTGTGGGCGGTAGATGAAAGCTATGAAATTGATCAATATGGCAATTGTGAATCCACTAGCTTGGGGACATATGTCATATATGATGAATATTGACTAATCCTAAACTATAGTAACAAGAAAATATGCTCCAATAATGCCAAGATGGTCTTTTGGAATTGCAGAGGTTGTTTTGTGATGGTGCTAGATGTGATAGTAGCATAAGGGTATGCTCATGTTTAATATCTTGAAATGGAGAGAAGTTCATCCACTTGTATAAGCTTTGATTTGCTTTCAAAAGCAATGAGGTTGACTAGAAGTACTTTTTCATGGATTCTCACTTATTGGAAAGATGGGCTTTAGGCAATTGTAAATTGAGTGATGAGAAAAATTATGTTATTTCTTAAACATTAGAAAAATTACTAATCAAATTCAAACAAAAAAATAAAGAGGAAGATAGGTTTCAAATTCTCTGACTAAAATCAAACAAACTAATTAACTTCAAACAAAAAAATAAAGAGGAAGATAGGTTTCAAATTCTCTAGCTAAAATCAAACAAACTAATCAAATTCAAACAAAAAAATAAAGAGGAGGATAGGTTCCAAATTCTCAAACTAAAATCAAACAAATTGCCTAAACCACCTCAAAAATTCTATTTAGCTTGCTTGATAGAAGAAAGGATAAGAAAAAATCAATGGTTCATAAGGGTGATCATACATGAATGGAAATAGGCCTCATAAGAGAATTGAAAGTTGTCAAAATTTGCACTTGCACTTCAAGTTGACCTCTTGGTCTATTTATATACCAAGTTTGAGAAGTCATTATGCATCAAAACTTCATATGGTAACGATGGTATCCATGAACTCTGGGCTACACGCCATCCATGATAATGAATTCCTTATTTTCTCAAAATACAATGGTGTTGGGGTAATTTTACACTATTGCAATTCTGATTTTGCATCTTTTAAAAACTCTTAAAGCAATCTCAAAAAAACTTGAATATGTGCCTGGAGATCTGAAAACATTCTAGTGTGTTATAATATTTGTGTTGCTACAGTCTATCAATTGTCTATGTCCTTCCAACATAGTGTGGTAATTTTCACATGAAATAAAAAGCTAAGCAAATTTAGAGGATCCCATATTGAAATTGGTAGCCCATTTTCTTTGTCCAAGATGCATTCTCTAAAAGCTTCATCCTCAGGACCTAATATAGGTTGAAATCTTTCCCCTCTATCACCATCTAATGTATTGTATGGATAGTTATTGTCATGGTAGAGCCTTCCTGGTTTGTAAATTAAATTGTATATGCAATGACCTTTATTGCATATAAAACCCTCTTTGTTGGTTACGCTGCTAATATTTAGAATTTGACCGTCGAATGTAGCTCTAGTCAGCTTATCTATTTTTTATTCTTGACCCCCTTCTTTGGTGGGAGGGCTTCTTCTGCCAGCGAACCGGTAATGGCCTAGATGGCCTCCTTGGTGATTTGGTAGGGTTTTTTGAGGTAGAGATATTCATCGTGCAGTCTGGTTAACACTAGCTGGTAAAACCCTTTCAAACGTTTAGCTTCCTGTCTCTGGTGCTTGCACATTTTGGCGCATACTAGTCAACGCCTTTTTGCAATGTTAATTGTTTGAGCTCCTCAAAATTAGTATGATTTGTTTCTTCAAGTGGGGAGTGTATGTACTTTCAGATATCTATATAGATAACTTCCAATAGAATTTGTGTAAATGTGTCATCTAGCTTTTTTGTCATAGCTTTGTAGGGAAATCTCGTATGCTCCAAACATAGCTAGGTTGTAACAGGGATCACACTGGGTGCAACTATGACTATGAGTTGAAGTGAGGGTTAGGTTAGGATAGCTATGAGTTTGTAGCTAAGAGCACTATGAGTTTGCATGAGTGTGATCTCTATGAGAACCTACCTATCTAAGGAGACAAGTGAATGATTGATTGGAGTGAAGGTCTTTTATATATTTCTTGTTTTTGGTCTTAATTATTACTAAAGTTATTGTTAGCTATTTCGTGTTCTTTTCTATCAATTATATTTATACAATTAATTATTTGATCATTATGTCCTTTTATTAATGATAAATATGTTATACTATGGTTCCAACAAAGATGTTTATGTCAGTTTATATTCATCATTTTTCCCAATGTCATAGTAGATTCTTCTAGGGTTTCAATTTTGTTTGAGGGCTTCCAAGCCTAGGTTACCAGTTTGCTTCAAGGTACTCTCCTGTTACTTTTATGTATAAGGTGCTCCTTTTCTTTTTATACATGCCATAGTATTTATGTTGTGTTTTAGCCATAATCACTAGGGTTTGGTATACTTTTGTTTTGTTAGTGTCAATATAGGTTTAGCTTGTAAGTTAAAGAATGCAGTCTTCAATTTCTATTGCATTTGGTTCTAATTTGAGGTTTGGTATGTATGAGAAAATCTCTTCAGAATCCATATACTCTTTGGGATGTTAAATCTAGTTGCTTTGCATTCATGCCTCCAAAGCTTCATCTTTGTCTATGTTATGATTGTCACTTTCTAATTCCAATTCCCTTCATTGTTTATATTTTCATCTTCTCCTCCATCTAGAAGTTTAATAATTGAATATCGATTCTTTGCATCTCCCCCTATATTTTCCTATGCACTTTCTTCTATATAAGTTCTATTATCCAGTTTGCATAAGGGGGTACACACTGCTCTGGCAACATTTACAAATGAGATCTCCTTCCATTAGTCTACAATTCTATTGGAATTCAGAAACCATCATAATATGAGTAGATCTCTAAAGGTGTTAAATGGTTCTCTCACTTCCACTACTTCAAAGTCCACATTGTGTTTGTCTCATTTTACATTCACCTGAACACTCTTCCAAGTTCCTAAAGCCTTCAATTTAGAACCACCAACTAGACTTTATATATTCGTTGGTCTTTTAACGAGTTTTGGTCTCCTTAATTTCTCCCATGTCATGGATGGAATGATATTTAGGTTTGTGCTCAAGTCCACAATGACATACTCCACTTTATGATCATTTAACTGAACATTAATCAATAATGGACCATTCTTCCAGTTCTAGATTTATTATAGTTGGTTCACCTGCTTTTGTTCCAATACTTACCCCATTGTTTTAATTTTACTATTAGATATTTTTGTCTGGACACAGTAGCTATGTCTTCAAATATTTTCACTTCTATATTTGTAAAACAACCTACTTCCTACTATAATTGTTACATTGTTATTTATTTTGCTTGTTCAATCACCTTTTGTGTTGTCTTTTACTAGGTTGGAATTGTTCAGGTTCATTCTTCTTCCCTTCTTTCAAACTATAATAGTCCTCAAAGCGCTCCTCTACTAGAGGTTTTTTTTATGTCTCCTAGTATATGTTCCTTGTTTAGTCAAACCATTAGTTTTCTTGTTGCATCCAGTATTTTTCATTTTTTCCATGATTATTTCTTCTCTAAAGTTATATTTCATGGAGGTGTCCAAAGACCACTCATCCATTCTATGGCATCCCCTTTCGTCATGTTTTGGCATCCTTTGGATCACCCTTGCTCCTATTTTTTGTTCATCAATTTGAGAAGTTTGGTTATTCTCCTTGTTCAGATATAATGTTCTTACGACATCACATGAAAATCTATTGTGAGTGTCTTGTCCACAAAATGTACATGTTTTTTTCTTCTCCACCCAACATTTTGATGCACAGTGTCCCATCTTTCCACAATTGAAACAAGTAGCATCATCTATCCTTTTGTTACTTTGGCCTTTTCCTCTACCTCTTCTATAGTTTGTGTTCGTTAACATTTGAATAACCTTGTTGGTTATTCTTCATAGTACATGCATTTTGTTTATCGTACCGAGGTGGTCGTATATGGTATTCAAAGTCATTTATCTCATTTGTATTATAGTTATAGCTATAGTAACATTGATTTTCTCGATTCCTTTGATTTACCCCATTCCAAACTCTAGGTTTATTCTTTGGGAAATCCTCAGTGAGTTGCACATCCCAATCTTGACATATGGCACGATACATTAAATTTTACTAAACTTCTTTAACTATAACTAAGGTCTTCTCTACTCTATCTTTGTGGAATTCATTCTAGATGTATCCCTCCTAGTTATAGTAGGAACATTATATCCTTTCTAGTTTCTTAGGCTCAGGAGTCTTGATCTCTTTTTGTACAAGTAGCCTCTATATTTTTACTTGTAAATCCTCCAATATTTTTGTATTCATACCCTTCATTGATTTCCTTAAAAGTCATGCATCAATTTGGTAGGCCATTGCAATTAGGTCAACATACTTCTCAAATTCTCTAGCATCTAGTCCTACTATTTTTTCTTTTATTTGGATTAAACCATTTGATCATTTGATTTAGAGTTAATGGTTCTTCTAAATTTATGCATACCTCATTTAACTTTCTATCATAGCTTTTTATAGATTCATTGTCACCTTGTGTCAAATTTTGCAATCTGGACACTTGTTGTTGGGATTTTTGGGGTGTCAAAGTTCTCTAGGAATTATCATTTCACTATATCCTATGTGGTTGATTGTTGAGGATAGTTCTTAATATATCATGATAATTCTTCCTTCCTTAAGGGCCCTACGAAGTCCAACAGTCTGTCCTTATCTATAAATTTTCCCAATTTCTCCCATGTTGGCTCCAAAAGAAAAACATGCTCGATTGCTTTAGTGGTGTCACTCTTGAATAAATGGATCTTGATTGTTATATCTATTGTTTGTGAACTATGTTTGGGATTCTATGTCATCTAAGTTTTGGATGTTGGTTCTTTTACTAGTTTTTGTGTCGCGGGCTTTTTCTCCTTTGATATTACTCTGGACCTTTCTTTCTATGTCCTTGTCTCTTTCAATTTCTATGCCAAATTATTCTTCTCACAATATTTTCTTCCAAGGGATTTCTTGCTCTCTACTTTCTTTTTTTGTTCTTTCTTCTGTTATTGCTTTGATGATTTCTCTAACACGAATCCTACACCTTGAGGGGGGTGGGTCTTGATCCAAGGATTGTGACTCTTCATAACCTCTCTTCACACTTTTGGTGGTAAATGACATTTGATTAGTTAATGATTGCACCTCTTCACCCTATTTCATATTATCTTCTTTCTCCTTCTTTTCTTGTTCTTTTATTTTACTCATACTATACTTAATAATCCTTTCTAGATAATCATCATTCGAGGGCGGGATTTTATCTAAAGTCTTTAGGAACTCTTTTAACTTGTCATCAAGCCTAATTGATATGTTAACTAAATTTGACTTTGGATTATGGTCTATGGAGTGTTTTGGTAGAGTAAGAGTCTTTGTGTTATGACATACCCATGTTGGAAAGCTTTTGGGTTCGTGAAATTTGATTAGTTAATGATTGCACCTCTTCACCCAACTTCATATTATCTTCTTTCTCCTTTTATTTTTCCTTTAATTTACTCATACGACAATCAATAATCCTCTCTAGATAATCATCATTCAAGGGTGGGCTTTCATCTAGTCTTTAGGAACTCTTTAAACTTTTCATCAAGCCTAATTGATATGTTAACTAAATTTGAATTTGGATTATGGTTTATAGAAAGTTATGGTACAGTAAGAGCCTCTGTGTTACGACATACCCATGTTGGAAAGCTTTTGGGTTCATGATGGTGCATTATTTTCTTTAAAATAGCTTGACAACCTTCTGATTCATTTTGGTAACAAACTTATCTATTCTAGTGTATTCTCCTTTCTCTTCATGCTTCCTTTTAACTTATTTTTGGTAGCACCCATATTGGTATGCTTAGCAACATCCCCAATGGTGCACTCTAACCTTGATTTAGTAGTCATTTTCATTTTTTTAATCTACGTATCTCTTATTTCTCTATTATTTTCCTTTTCCTTCTTTCTTTTTAGTTAGGGCCAGTCATTCTTTTTATTCTTTCTAATTCAATTCACTCTTTAATCTCCCTAGAATTCCTTTTGTCACCTTTGAACATAGGTGTTTAAGATTTGAGATTATGTTACTCCTATATTTTGTCCCGCGGTGGTTATCGGGGGTTATATTAATGGTCACATCTTTTCAAAGGTCTCTTCAAACCCTTTCTCTCTTTCCATTTCCCATCCTCTTGGTGCCTAACCCTCTCTCACAAGGTAGATGTAAAGAAGAAATAATTTTGATTGATCATATCACTCCTATCATTTTTTGTTCACTTCTTGATTTGGTAATAGTTTTAGGATTTAATAAATTTTCTGACAAACCTCAATAGAACCTAGCTAAGATGCAGATTATGGAACCAAATTTAGTAATAAATATGAGGAATGTAGACCAAGGTTTTACATCCAAAATATTTCTCTTTGTAGTTTTCTACCCCAAACTCAATTCTATTAAGGCAACAAGGAAATGTATTCCAGTTCCTACATCGGTTATAATTCAAAGTAAAATATCATACACACAAAAATGACTAGAAATGAGAATTATTTGTATTCATATATCAACATATATTACAATCCTTATATCTCCTTTTATTGATCTCCTATATCTTCTAACCTCTATATCTCATTTATACCACCCATTCTGGTGAATAGATATTTTTAAATGTCATTCCTAAAGTACTACCTATCTTCCAAGACTGGTATTTCAGATCTTTGTTTCTAGTTTAGTTAACATATCTCCATATTAGTGTTTGTATGCTATTTTCCAACCAAGAAGTATCCAAGTTGAATAATTTTGAAATGCATGTGACATTTTACAAGTTTTGTTATATGTTAGTAAGAGGGAGTTTGGTGGTTGCTAAAGGATCTCAAATAGGAACTGTATTTAGGCTTGATGCCTCTATTTTTTGTAACTTTTTCAATGTAATATACACTAAAAATGCATGTATATTGTTGCACCATAAATTTGGTCGCTAAGTGAAAAAGGTCTTGACATCATTCTAAATAAAAATTTGGTTGGAAATATTTCTAATTATTCTATTGACACAAATAATTCTTATGAGCATTATGTGTTTGATAAACAAAATAAATCATCATTTCCTAATGGAACTAATAAAGCTAAGAGATTATTAGAGATCATTCATTCATTCAAATGTATTTTACTAGTCTATTTGTACTTGTACCTAGGGATATTGACTCTTTTAATAAATCTCAATATTATGTTATTTTCATAGATGCTCTTTAGAGATACACCTATATTTATTTTATTAATGCAAAATTTTAGGTCTTCAATAATTTTAAGGGGATTAAATCCTTAGTTGAGAAACAATCATATTATAAGATAAGGGTGTTGAGATGTGACCACGTGGTGAATATTGTTCTAGGTAATTTGATGAGCTTGACAAACTTGTAGGTATTGTTCAACATAAGACTATTCCTTAGACTCCCCGAAAAATGGGATAGAAAAAAGAATGAACCAAACATTGATGGAAAGATCTAGGAGCATGTTGAGTGGTGCTAGGATTGATAGTTTTTTTTTTATTGTAGGGACTACTTGTTATTTGATTATTAGATCTCTTTGATTAATTCTTGTTGATAAAACTTCTTGTGAAAAGTAGATACGTATAGATCCTACTATTCCACACTTAAGGGCATTTTTATTAGTATTGTGTTCGTGTGCCTAGCAAAGTGATCTAGATTTGATCCAAAATCTCAAAAATACATATTCGTTGATTACAATGAGAATGTAAAAGGTTATAAGCTTCAAATTCTTTAAGGCCCCGTTTGTTTGGCGGAATTGGAATTGACTTAAAACCTTATTATCACAAAATCAGGTTTTGAAATCCCGGTTTTGCATCTTGGGGAATTGGAATTTGACTCAAAACCTTATTATCGCAAAACCAGGGTATGATTTCTAATTCCACCTATTTAGTGGGA
>MU227276.1:367627-387369 GCA_018584345.1 Thuja plicata
TTATCGCAAAACCAGGGTATGATTTCTAATTCCACCTATTTAGTGGGAAGATGATGCCACTCATTTTGGTGTCTAAACCCGGTTTTGCTTGACGAATCCGGAATTGCAATTTAGAGAAACAAACAACAGATTTGCAAAAACGAGAAGTGTCACTCCCAAAAATGGGAAGTGTCACTCCCAATTCCGTGAAACAAACAGGGCCTAACCTATAAATTAATCTTTTCTAGAGGTGTGATTTTTAGAATGTTTAGAGCTTACTCGGGTGAAAAATTGTTGGCGTGTTTAATTGTTGCATCTAGTGATTCATTATTCGAAGTTCTAAATACACATGTTTCTTTAGTTACTTAGGGACCACATACGAATATTACCACTTTAGGTGGTGTTATCACATTATCACTTTTCCACCTCAAGTGGGACTTCAACCTTTGTTGGAGTTATCACTTTATCATTTTTCCACCTTTTCACATTGGAAAGTGATCCACATTTAGTGGACATGTGGTACAAACATCTTTCCACCTTGGAGGGTGATCTACCTTTAGTGGATATGTGACAGTTTCACTTTTTCACCTTATGCGGTTGATAAGTTGTCTTTTTTTACTTACATCTTATTTCATAAGTTGACAACAATTGTCATAATTTTATGCACTCCTATGTTCTCACCTTGGTCTACTTAACCAAGGGATATCCTTCGTAATATCATTTTGTTTGATTTAGTGAAGTGAATTCAGTTAATTTGATCCATTCTGTTGCATTATTGATAGCAACACAATTTATTCTTGTCATATTATTTTTCTCTTGTTATTATGCTTTCTGTTATGCTTCTAGATCTTGGGTGGCTACCTTGATAGTCAAATATTACATGGCATCAAAGCTTTTAGAGTGTCATTGGTTTGTATTTTTGAGAGATTTTAGTCAATTAATGGGGGGTCATCTTTGTGACATTATATTGCAGGTTTAACCTAGAACTTTCTGGTACAAATATGAGGTCACCATTGTGTTCAAGAGTCCTAGAAACCCTAAGATCAACCTTTTTTCATCCAAATAGGACATTGGAGGATAAATCTATAGTTATTTAAAGTTTGGAGGTTCAGTGGTGATTCAACCATCTTAATTATGCAGTCGATTAACAAAAAATGATATCTCAGTCATCCAGGCTCCTTTTTTGTAAGGATCACCACAATTATAAATAAAAATAAAAATTCATTTAATTCCCAAAATTCACATAATTGGCATTATTTACCAAAAATATACTTAATCAAGCATAAAGTAGTGTCACATATTCAAATAAACAAGGTTAGAGACATGAAATTATATTTAAAAATAAGACAGATTACATAAGTCAATAACAAACTTAAACATAAAGCAACATATACCTTACAATGGACTACACTATGAATACAATGAG
The DNA here is from genome assembly GCA_018584345.1 of Thuja plicata. Lineage (NCBI taxonomy): Eukaryota > Viridiplantae > Streptophyta > Pinopsida > Cupressales > Cupressaceae > Thuja > Thuja plicata. The sequence goes on from MU227276.1 coordinate 369,033, forward strand.
AACATAGTGTACTAGACATAAAGACAATCCCTATGAGAACTTTTGACACACGTATCCCTAAAAGACAAAGTTGGCGAGAACATTGTCAGGGCACATTTCCACCGTACCTTAAAGTAGTTATAATATCTCAGAATCTTTCATGACACGAAAGATACCCAACTAATGAGAAAGTCCAATAATGTGAAATTGACAAGACTAATGGAACTCGTGTAGCATGATATATCCAAATACTAATACAACAAAACCATGGACACACAAAATACATATATCATAAATAAGCCATTAGAAGCAACAAACCTTGCTTGATTATCCTTTCGAGATCTCATTTACATCTCACTCACATTGAAAACTTCATTCATGCCTACATCAACATAGACAAACACCAATTTAATTCATATCATGCAAGATATACAATTTTTTTTTAAATTTATTCTCATTTCCTCTAATAGGATATACTTATCAACAATTTCATAATTCATTAAGTGAATGCAATAATTTCCCTACATCTTATCTATAGCATGAAATAAAATGTTATAGAAAAGATACCTTCAATATGAGAACGTTAGAGCCTGATGGTTGCCCCTACTCTTGAGGAATCTTAGTAACATTATTTTAGTCTAGAGAATATTCTTGATACATTATTGCTTGTGTAATCATATGCTATGATAATTAATCATCTCATTATGGGTTAAAAGATATCAATTTCCTCTAATAGTGGCTATCATACTAATGTCTAAATATCAATCTTAAAGATTCAATGCCACTTTTCTTTGATTACTTAACTGGTTCATTTGTACCTTTAACTAAATAAAGGTAGAAAATATAATATTTATCCCAATAAAAATCTATTGGAAGTAATGTAGAAGAAACTTTCATAAAATAAGCTCGGATAAACTCCTAACATTCTTGACCATAGTTGGAGTTAAAGAGTCAATTACGACAATTGAAACCTATCCTTCTACTTAGGTTAATTTACCTATTTTAGTTATAATTTGATTATATAATTCTTACTCTTTAGCTTCCTTCCAGAAAAAAACTATTAAAGATAAGCACTAAACTTATGTCTATAACATCAATAACAAAGAGATAAAAAGTGTCTTATCAATAATACGAATCTAACACTCATATCCTAATAATAATTAAGTACAACATTCACTAAATAGATTTTCTTCTAGCACTAGACAAAGATATTCCATTAGTATTTCCTCAAATTATAATTAATGATATTTGATATTCTATTTCACCAAGTGAACATTCCAAATGTGAAAGAAACTACCTTTTCCCCCCTTATGTAAATAAAAAAAGTCCTCATATTTTTAAGCATGTACGCATTATCAATCCACTCATAATTGAATTTTATCACATAAGGAAAATATTAACGTAATCCAAATTCATACTTAATGAATTGTGGTTCTACTAGAAAAACATCTACTACCATATGGCCTTTTTTGGCTTATTTTTGCACTTATAATGCATAGATCTAGTTTGGTCATTTGCATAGTGATTTAAGTTTGATTGTAACAACGGTAATCACTCAAATGGAAAGTCCAAAAAAATGAAAAGAAAAAATTGAATTTTTTTTTGTTATTTGATATAGATTTTTATTAATAAAATACTTTTAGATAACTTTTTCAAATACAAATTTCTTGTTTAGTAAAAAAATTTGGGAATGAAATTTTAATGTCTACCAATTGAGCCCATATTGGCCAACCACACGATCTTCCATGCAACATCCATCAAAGAATAGTTGTTCCTATTTTCTTGGTAACATCCAATTGGAGGGCATCATCAATAGTATTCTACGGGGAAATTATTTGGTGAAAACATCTCTATGTTTCTCAATTTGCAACATTGTCATGTCATGTTGAAATCTCTTCTATGATCCATGTTGTAAATGCACTAAAATAAAGTGACATATCGTCCATGTATTTTGTCATTGAGGCTTCATTGGATGTAACCCTTTTGTATTCAATAGTTTAAGAACTATCTTGTGAGACTTGGTACATGTCTCCATTTGAGAATGTATGTAGTTTGATTATCCATTTGATGCTCATACACGTGTATCCAAGTTTGATCTTCATCATATTGTAGTGAGAGATTCAACATCAGTTCTTCATTGATATTCGTACATCTTTTCGTCAAACTTTTACTTTCTTGGTGCAATATTGGCTTTATTTGTTCCCAAGGGGAGGAATGTTGTTAGAGATCATTGGGCCATCTTTGTAGGAGATTCGACATTGAGGGGGGTTTCATGGTCTCTCTTTTTCTCTCTTATGGGGGGTACTTTTTTTTTGTATGGGGTTTTAGCTCTCATTCATCATTGAGAGCATTTTGTGTTTTTATCTCTTTTTTGGGGGAGGAGTTTTGTCCCACTAGGTTTTCTCCCTTTTTCCCTTTCTGAGAGATTTCCTTGCATTTTACATGGGTGTATAACATGATCTAGTACTTAGAACCCATCTTGAATTGTGTGCATACATTATCCCTAATTGTTCCACTGAATAAGTCATTCTCCTAGGTTCTAAACACACATGTTACTTAAGTTTTCTTAGGGACCACATAGGAATATTCCTACTTTTTGTCATTTGATCACATTATCACTTTTCCACCTCAAGGGGGAATTCCACCTTGGGTGTAATTATCACTTTATCACTTTTCTACCTTTAGTGGATGTGTTGCACAAACACCTTTCCACATTGGAAGGTAGTCCACCTTTAGTAGAGGTGTGACACAAATATCTTTCCACCTTAGGGGTGATCCACCCTTAGTAGACATGTGACACTTTCACTTTTCCACCTTATGTTGTTGATAAGTTATCACTTTTTGTCTTATACCATAAGATTAAGAGTCTTATCATAATTTTATGCACTCTTACGTTCTCACCTTGATATATTTAACCAAGGGGTCTCCTTCATAATATCAATACAACTGATTCAATGAAGTTAATTCAGTTAATTTAATCCATTTTATTGCATTATTAATAGAAATACAATTTATTCTTTTCATTATTTTTCTCTTGTTATTGTTCTTTCTATTAGGCCTCTAAAGACTGGGTGGCTACCTTCATAGCCAAATCTCACAAATACAACCAAAGATGAATGATGAGACAAAAATAATCCACTTAAAGACAAAGATAAACAAGTAGGAAGACACACATGTGTAAGAATAATCAAATGGATATGTAATAGAGAAGAAGAAGAGGGTTTAGAGAGTTCAAAGAATTTGTAGTATGATCTCACAAAAGGACATGTAGATCCCATTACACATACTTTAAGAAGGACCACAAGACGGGGAAATCTAGTTGACAAGTATAACCTACAAGATTTTTGTTGTTTATTTGATTTGTTGAGTACTATAAATGAACTTATATCTTTCAAGGGAACTCTTTATTCAAAGTAAATTTAATCTTAGATGTTGGCCACGGGGGAGTTGGTGATGGCCTTAGATAGTTGTGAAACCTAAAATCTTGTTAGTTTTCCCAAAGGGAAAAAAAATGATTGATTGTAAATGGGTATTTAAGAAGAAATTTAGTGAAGATGGTTGATTAGAGAGGTACAAGGTTATATTAGTGCCAAGGGATACTATTAGAGAGAGGTAGGTGGTTTAGGAAACATATTATCTCTTGTTGTTTTAGACACTAAAGGTCATCACTGCTAGTAGAAATGACATAGGAAATCAATTTGGGTAATGCCTGATAACCCCAAGATGATTTATTATGCAACGTCCTTGTTAGAAGAAGAGAAATCAAAATTCATTACATTCTTCCTAGAAAGGTAAATGGACTTTGCTTGGTCTTATGTCGATATGTCAGGGTTGGATCTAGAATTGGTTCTTCATCATTTTCCCTTGCAACCAAGTGCAAAACATGTTAAACAAAAGTTTAGAAAGATGCATCCCTAGATTGTACTACTAGTAAAGGTTGAGGTCAAGAAGTTTCTAGATCTGGGCTTCATCAGATCCATTGAATATGCAAATTGGATTTCAAATTTGGTCTCAGTTAGCATGCACAACGGGGGCATAAGAATATGCATAGATTTTTGACCTCAACAAGGCATGCTTGAAAGATGATTTCCCCCTACCCAATATTGATATTATAGTAGGCATGATAGTCGGGAATGAGATTTTGTCATTGATGGATGGATCAATTTGCTACAACCAAATCAAAATAGCACCTGAAGATCAACCTAAGACAAAATTCACATGTGCTTTGTGAATAAAGTATTTGAACGTGATGTATTTTAGCCTCAAGAATACTGGAGCCACTTATCAAAGATAAATGACAACCATCTTCCATGATTTTATGCATATCTTGATGAAAGACTATGTGGATGACATGTTATGCAAATCAACTACTAGAAACATTCATTTGAGCAATTTAGACAAAACATTTTCTATGATGGAAGAATACAAACCCCAGCTAAATCCAAAGAAATGTGTTTATGGAGTTATTTCTAGAAAACTCCTAGGGTAGATTGTTTCTCATTGAGGGATCGAAGTAGATCCAGAAAAAGCCAAAGCTATATTAGACATGTCTCTACCTTCCAATTTGAAACAAATAAGAAGTCTCCAAGGAAAACTACACTTAATTTAGAGATTTATTACACAACTGGAAAACAAAGGTCACTCTTTCCAACATCTACTTCACCAAGGTGTGACCTACAAATGGAATGATCAATGTCAACAATATTTTCAACTATTTAAATATTACCTATTAAATCCACCAGTCTTGATGCCTCCCATTGAAGGCAACCCATTTATTTTATACATCTCAGCAACATAAACAACATTAGGAGCCCTCTTAGCGCAACACAATAAGGAAAAGAGAGGTCCATTTACTATATCAGCATGCAATCTCACCAAATATTTAAATGAATTAATTAAACTAATTGGTTAAGTGGTCCCAAATTTAAATAATATCTTACAAACCCTTTAATTAAGTTAATTATAAAATAAAAAGTAATAAAAAACTCATGTCGACCTGGATGTAACCTTTCGGGGAACTTCCTAGATCTCTTTAAAAGGTTGTGGTTGGAATTTTAGGACATCATGGTGAAGTTTATGTTCCTTTTGTATTGGATATTATATTTGGAATTGAGTTATTGTTGCAATTTTGGAGGTGCAAGATCATCCCTAGTCTGTATTTGTAGTTTTGGTGAGAATCATCCCTCACCCTAGTCTGTTGTTTGAAATATTGTTTTGATATTTCATATTGTGATCCACATTTGTGAAGTATTCACTTCCAAAGACAAATTTGATGTAACCAAAGATATATAATTTGAAAGTACAAATTCTTTATTCTTAGCAATTCATTTCGGTTGTTGGTTTGTGCTCTGTGTTAAGATTTTACTCATTAATAATAAAAAAATTATTTGTGAACTATATAGTTGAATCATATCAATTGAATGTGTCGAAGGTGTTGAAGGTTGAGTTTTAAAGGGTGCCAAAGGGATCCGAAGGGTGTCGAGTGTTGGAGGGTGTTGAGTGTTGGAGGGTGCCGAGCGTCAGAGGGTGTCGAAGGCAGAGTGCATAGAGAGTAGAGTGTGGCATGCATACTGGGGAGTGCAATGTGCAATCATGGAGTGTAGCATGTGGTGTGCGATGTGTGGCATGCAGAGTGCACTCATACAGTATGCAGTGTGTGCAGAGTGTAGAGTGTCAAAGGAAGAGTGCAGAGTACGGTATGTGGCATGTAGAGTGCAACTGTGTAGTGTGCAGTGTGTGGAGTGACAAGTGTATGTGGAGCACATATGTGCAATGTGTAGAGTGCAAAGTGTAGTGTGCAGAGGGTAGCGTGCAGAGTGAAAATTGTGGTGTGTAAAGTTAGAAGTGTAAAGTACCAAGTGCTAAGTGCCAAGTGTGGTTTTTTCATACTAGGGAGTGCAACATGCAATCACGATGTATAGTGTGTGGTGTGTGATGTGTGGCATGCATAGTGCACTCATACAGTATGCAGTGTGTGGAGTGCATAGTGTGTGCAGAGTGCAAAGTGTCGAAGGAAGAGTGCAGAGTATGGTATGTGGCATGTAGAGTGCAATTATGCAGTGTGTGGACTGCAAAGTGTATGTGGAGCACATATGTGCGATGTTCAGAGTGCAATGTGCAGAGGGTAGTGTGAAGAGTGTAGATTGTGGTGTGTAAAGTTAGAAGTGTAAAGTACCAAGTGCTAAGTGCCAAGTTTGGTTTTTCATACGGGGAAACTTAATCTCAACTATCATTACATATTTAGTGCCAAATTTGAGTTGGTACACTATAGTGGTATCAGATCTTGTGATCTTTCCAACCTATTGGGGAGATTGAGAGTTTGGGGGTTTGGACCTTAGTATGGCACCCAATGATGGATACTGGTGGTTGAATGTGGTACAAAATATTGGCAAAGAACTCATTGATGGTGTTGATATTCAATTGGATATATTGTAACCATATTTGAGTAAGGTGGACCAGTCACCTTCAATATTTATACAAAGGATCCTTGCTCCGATTGATATTGCCTTAAGACAACCAAGATTTTTGAGACACCATGACAAGGAAATTAAGCTAGAAAATACTTCATGCTTGTGCAATATTTTGAGGATCTCGACCCCTCGATTATCATATGATGATGAAACCATGAAGGAGATATTGCACTTGATAATTGAAAACTTTCAGAGTCTTGATGACAATAATAGCGATCCTTTCACGAGGAGGTTTACAATACTAGATATTTGTGCAAAATCAAAGTGAGTAAAATCCTTTTGGGTTTGGGATTACAAGATTTTGTCCATGACATGTTTCATCACTTATTGGTCACAATCAAGGAGTACCATGATAATAAGGTTTGTATTTCCATGGAGAGCCTTATGATTTCATGTATTAAAGAGATGGAAGTAATATATCAACCTATCATATCTATGCTATGGGTTTTTCATAATCTAGAATGCATTCCTTCTATTGCAACATGTAGATTGGTCAATAAGGTATCAAGCATTGTGAAGAAAAACTAAAGTCTTATTTGTACAAGTGTGAGGAATTTGGTGACGAAAATAATAGTGATGCATTAGATGAGGAGGATGGAGACATGATCATAGGGTCACTTCGGTCACATGAGGATATTCTAAATCCTACTACTACACCTACAAGTGGAGACCACCTAAGCCTATATGACAACCAAAAGGCTGAAGAGGGTGCTTGCATGGAGCTTTCCAAGTCAACATTGTGTTGGTTCCCAAGTTATTAATTGAGTGGAAATCCCATGAGCTTTCCTACTCAATGGTGGGATTATCCAACTATCTTGGCCAACGAACAGGAGTAATAGATTATGATCTTCCTCCTCTACACTTCAGGCTCTACAGAACCAAGGCAGGTGAGCCTATACCTCAATCAAACTTCTTGGCTTAAGGCTTTATGGAAGATAAAAATTATACATTAAAGTTGGGTGATCTCTCAAGATGGCAAGTGAACTCTTGAGATAGATCGAATTGTGAATATCACAACTATTAAATAATTGAATTCTGTGAGAATGCTTTAACAAGATGTTATTGAAATAATGTATTATTTGGTGTGAAATAAATACTGATGACTATTTTCTTCTTGTAATTTTCTCGAACAGAGACTTTAACTTAAGGGTAATAGATCAGTGTCTTTCTTCTATTGGGCAATAGAGACTGTTCCTTCTTTAATCCTATGTACAACTAAGTGAGACAGAGAACACCACTTAAATGCTCCTCTTAAATGTCTTTGATTATTTTATTATGCTACAATCAGTCTTATTAAATTTAACCCAAGCTTAATGATCCCAATAAGATAGAATTAATAGTGCCTAATAATTCTAATGATCAAATTGCAGAATAAAGAGAATAATTTCCAAACATAGAGTTTTAAAGCAGCTTTATCTTCTGGGGATAAAATCACAAAGGAGTGATCAATCAGGAACGATCAAATCCATAACTCCAAATTAGAGAAAATACCAATTTATATTAAATTAATGCTTCATAAAGTCTTTTGTACAATAGATCACTTGCAGAAATTGCAGTAAAAAATAATAAGTTTTTTACATTGTTGATAATGATTTTTAGCTTTACATTTTACACCACATATATATCTGGATGAATGGTTTTCACATCCCTTTAGGGTGAAGAGTCACCACCCTATGTTAAAATTTAAAAACTTCTTTTGAAAAAACTAATCAACACACTAAGTAATAACTACCTATCTTTCGGATTTGGATTTCCTTGAAAATCTAAAAAAAATTGTACGAACATAAGATTTTTACCGGAGAAAGGAAATGTTATTTTCTGAACTGGGTCTATTTTATATTTTCAATGTTTGATCATTTTCATTCTCTGTCAACATCATCTTTACAGCAGGTCAAAATTCCAGCGTCTCTGAAACCTTCGCTTACAGAATTTTGATTGTTCATGTCACAGAGCTTCGTTCCTCAATCCCTCGACTTTTAATTGAAAAGTAATATATTTTTTTATCCAATTTCATGTACTCCATCATATCATCAATTATTGGGCATGGAGTTTAGGATGCTATTATTTAGAGTTTTATCACTATATAGGACTCCAAATTTTGCAAAACATTTAGAGCTCCAATACATTGATTGATCAACTAGATGGAGACATAGACTCTCCCAATGATGTTTTTCATGGGCAGGGTCTATAATTGGTTGAGTATGGAGTTCTTCCTTTAGTATAACATAAGGTAGACATGATCATTATTTTTCAGAAAGAGTGGCATCTGCATGGGAAGAACAAGTTACAGTTGATCTTTGAGATTCCAGACTATCATTTTTCAAAAGCAATTTATTGGCACAATAACATGATAGCATGGGATCGGGGCATTGATGTGTTTGAAGAATGGCTTCAGTGGGATCTTGATGACTCCAGGAATGACAATGTTTATATAGTATTCAAGCAGCAAAATCTTTTTAGAGATATGCATGTGTCATTCAAGGTCATGATGCGACATCAAGATTTCATCAGATAGTTCTACCGGTGTCGGCGCCTCAATCCGCTTTTTTGGTTCCTGAAAAGGTTTTACACTTACTAAGTTTCCAGTACACTCTTCAACACATTGTATAGAGAGGCCAACTATAATGCTCAGAGTCTTTAAGAGGACTGTACCAACTAACAGGGATACTGAACTATCCCTCTACACTTTAGGTTCTGCAAAACCAAGGGGGGGACTCCCTTTAATGCCTTTGAATACATATTGGATTTATGATTGAAATTAATACAAGTAAAAATCTCATATCAAGCTCAACACAACCAGGAGATACTAGATAATGGCTAATTACCCATTGAACATCGACCTTATTGGAAGCATGAGATTAAAAGAACCACAACTAAGCTAGAAAATAAATAGAATTCTATAAAAAATGAAATAACCATGTATACTTAATCACTAAGGTAAAAATTTCTAGAAAATATTAGACTAGCGCCTTATCCATTGGGAAATATAGTCTCTTTACCATTTCTTGTGCAAAGACACAAACTGCGACTGATTCATGACTCAGATTATTATTGCCTTACAATAATATCCTTTAATGTAATCTAAAACTGAACTTCTTATAATGATCCTTGTACCAACCCTATGAACTCATGAATTAATTTTTAGCATTTTAATTGATCCTTGATCAAAGCTTAGAATTAAGACATACACATATAAACAATATGCAGTGAATTGAATGAGAAATTATAATTTGTTAAATTCACAACGCATAGAACCAACACAGAGGAGGGCACCAATCAAAATTATATTTCATTGATTTTTCAAAATCATCATCTTCATACAATATTTTGTTCAATGAAAATAAGACTCAAAAAGACTAAAACTCTGATACTAAAACATATATTGCTCTTTCAATTGTATACAAAATTCAACTATACTAGTTAAACTTGACTAAGTATGAAATAAGCCTATTGGCGATTTGGACAAAATTTCTCAGCCCTTCCTAAGTGATCTTGGAAATCCTTTTATAGAGTAAGGATTACAAAAAGCTTCAGATCACTTAGGGAAAAAATACATTTGGAATGCTTAACAATAAAGACCCGGGAAAACTTCTTCAAATCTTCAAAAATTTCTATGCGGGAAGTTGTCTTCATCAAAATTACATTTGACACTTTTGTCTGTAGGTAATCATATACAATTTATTTTATTTATGTATTATACCCGCATCTTTTGACAGCAAAGTCAAGGTACCTATTCAAATAAGTGTTCTCCCTGTAAACAAGCTCAAGGACCTAGTCAACAACCAACAGCAAAAAGACAAAAATGGTAAATCCCCCATGATTTCAAACTGTCTTATTCTTTTTCATCTCTACCTCCCACCTGGCGAACTCCCTGTCTATTGGCCACTCAAAAGATCTAATAGTCTCAATTTGGCTAACAACCTTAGTCCATCGAGCATCAATTAGGACCCTTGTATTAGAAATAAACTTAACCAAATATATTTCAGCTCTGAAAAAATTGTCTAGTACCTAATTAAATCTTGTTACGCCAATATCATTGGTTAAGTTTAATAATGTTTCAATACATTCTAAAATTAAATCAAAATCCCCTGTCCATGTGGGGATGCCCTTCAACTTTCCCTCCTTGTCATGAATGCTAGGGAAATAAGCATTATAATATTCTACAAAAATATTCAATTTTCCCTTTATCACCTGGTCTTTCCTAGAAAAGAAAGTAAACATCATATTTATTGTCCCCACTATTTTCTTTGTGTCAGAGATTTTATCAGGCAGATCAGACATGTACACCAAGATTGCATCTAGATTTTCCAATGACACATTCAAGCCTGTCCATAAGGTTAAGTATGGGATTCAAAAAATTCATGGCCTCTACACACTTTCCTTCAACAGATTATAGGGACACATGGGAACTATGGACAGTACTCAGCTTTCCCTTCAGGATGTCCACCCTGTGCTATATAATCTCCATTAATACTCTGATTCCCAGAGTATTCTTCTCTTCTTCCAATTATTCTATTCTTCCATCATATTTATCCAATTTCTCATTAACCTCAGTAGGAATAACAACATCTAATGCAACATGGGTGAACTCACTAGTAGTTCTTACGATAACATCCACTCTTTCACTAGCAGCAGGCATATTAGCTAAATTTTCATTTTGCTCAATGATTATTTCCTCTAGCTTTGCATTCAGCATAAGCTACCCATCATATTCCTTGGACACTCTAATGAGGTTATTTTACATTTCTACAACCCTTTTCTCTAAGTCTTATGCTTTGGCTCAATTTAGAAATGACACATGAATCAACAAATCTGCAACTTTCACATTGCTCACATTCTGGATATTCCAAATGAGCTTATTCCCTTGCCTCCAATCCTGAATATGTAATATCTTTGGCTTTTGTGTTGCAAGGGTAAGTGACCAAATTGCTAATTTTTTTCTCTTTGGGTCAAAACCTGAGCCTCTTGGGAAATCCCTAACCTTGACCTCATATTTGAATATTTGGTCTAGTTGTTTCCTTATTTGGTTAATTAAGAATGATGACTACATATCCCATCCAAGTAGAAAAAGCATCCCACTTCTCTTTACCAATTATCTTGCTTGTCCTATAGACAATGTATGACTGTTAGGATCATAGTCCTGCAATGCTTTTACTAATTTATCGTTGTTCTTATTAGTGTCATCCTCAGGGCTCAACTTGATTTTCAGTTGATTTTCTTTCAATTTGAAAAGAAAACTCTTTAAATCTTTTGATTGGATGAAGTCATCATCCTACATAAATAAGTTAGAGAGCAATAATCTATCATCTCTCTTAGTCACTATTTATAAACTTGATTCCCCTATTTCCTCACCTTGTGGTGGCTTTTTAACTCCTCTCAACTGCATCTGTGGCATCACATTTAACTTCATGACTCAAAAGTGTGACTTGCAACCTTTCACCAACATGTAGCAGTTACCTCCACACAGTCACAAATTTCAAGTAAAACTGCATCATAAGTGTGTAAGCTTGCGCCAACAGCTATCTCTAACCTCTTCACAGGACCGTAAGCTTCAAATGTTTAAGCCAAAACATCTTGTGAATATGCACCCACCGACGATCATGATCCAGTGTCTACATGTCAATATCTCGCAACACCGCAGGAAAACAATAGTATCTCCTTCAAACCTTGCAAGGCCAAACCAAATCATTTTACTTTACATTTTATTTAAACATGTGGAAGCCTTTCGCGCTACCGCAACAACCTCCTTGGCCATTATAAAAGACTCGTGACCCTGTGATTTGTAATAAAACATTGGTCGGTCTTTAAAATTTGTGACATGTGGCATCTTCTCGCATGTTCGCACCTTGGTAACTTGACTGTTGAAAACTCTTGCGAACCTGCGACAAACTTTATTTAATCGCCAACACACCTTTTTCACATGGTTGCAACTGCATGATGCTGACCACTTGATGTCTCGCGACCTTGCAACAAACTTGACTAGACATCTTGACTAAACTTCAGCGTATGGTCGCAGCTTAAAGACTTAACTAGATAACTGACTCACGATCGTGTGCTACACTCCAAACTAACCGTTCCACAAGGTCACAATTGTTTGATGTTTAAGAATAATACCATTGCAAAGGCACAACCTAAAGGAAGTAACTATTTTGCAAGGTCACAAGTCCTTTATGTTACATTGATTTGACCTTGCAAACTTGCGCTAACCTTTGAACAGAAACTGTTGACTTGCAGGCATGAACATTTTGACTTTGACTAACCTCCGCAATTATTTTGCAAGGATAAACAAGGAAAAAACCAGCTCAGACTTGGGACATTTTTTTAACTTGACAAGCTTATTTCCACTTGCTCAACAGATAATAATTTTTTTAACAAGGCCAACACAAAATGATGTAAAATTTGGAAAATTTAACAAAGACAGGAAAATTTTACAGTTCTAATATGCTACATTGAGGCATGGATCCTACCAATATTGAGTATGAAATTCTTCATTTTGTAGAGCTAGAGCATGGTGCATGCATGAACATTTATTTTTAGAAAGAGTGACATCTACATGTGAAGAACAAGTTGCAAATGAGCTTTGAGATTCCAAACCATCATTTTTTGGAAGTGATTGATTGGCATGAAGGAATGATAGATTTGGATCTAGGCATCAATATATTTTATGATTGGCTTCAATGGGATCCTGATGACTCCAAGAATGACATTGTTTATATCAGAGTGGTATAGTAGAAAGCGTGGATTTGTTGGCTTCTTTTGGGAGAGCACTGCTACAAAACTACATGTCACATGTCAATAGGTATGTCACCCTACAAAGCTCTATATGGATATGAGGCTTCTTCATTCATGGATCTGACATTAGGTGAAATTTGCACACCAAGGGACATGGATTGATTACAACTAAGTTTGGATATCCTTTAGTCTCTCAAGGATAACCTATAGCTAGCTCATAATCAACAGAATATGTATGCCAATAGGCATGGGATTGAGTGAAGTTTTAAAGTAGGAGATCTGGTCTACCTCAAATTATAGTCATATAGATAGTCTTGTTTGAATAAAATTGTTGTCAAGAAGTTAAAGCCTCACTTATATGGACCATATAGAGTGGTATAGAGATTGGGAGAAGTTATGTACGAGTTGGACCTTCCAAAAAGAAGTTAGATTCACAATGTCTTTCATGTTTCATGCCTCAAGAATGCAATTGGTCAACGTTTCATAGTTTTTGAGGAACTTCCACCTATTGATGAAGAGGGAAAATTTACATTAGATACCGCATATATCATGTATGTTAAAGAGAGGAAGATGAGTTCATGCACCATCAGGGAGTACCTAGTCCGCCGGAAGGATTTGCAAGTCGAAGATGTCACATGGGAGAGAAAACAAATCTAGGAGCATATGATTTTTCAATTGCTTGAGGGAAAGAAATTCTTGGGCGGGGAGGGTTGTAATGTCCCAAAAATATTTAAATGAAATAATTAAATTAATTGGTTAAGTGGTCCCAAATTTAAATAATATCTTATGGTCCCTTTAATTAATTAATTTAATTATAAACTAAAAAGTAATAAAAATAAATCATGTCAGCCTGCATGTAACCTTTTAGAAAAATTCTTGGAGATCTTTATAAGGTCGTGGTTGGCATTGTAGGACATCATGGTGAAGTCTATGTTCCTTGTGTTTTTGCAATTCCATTTGGAATTGATTTTTTGTTGCATTTTTGGAGGTGCAAGTTCCTCCCTTGTCTATATTTGCAGTTTCAGTGGGAGTCATTCCTCACCCTAGTCTTTTGTTGGAAATATCATTATGATATTTCAAATTCTTCTCCAAATTTGTCAAGTCTTCACTTGAAGAAAAATCTAACATAACATGAGCTATATAATTTGAAAATACAAATTCTCTAGACTTAGCAATTCATTATGGTTGTTGGTGTGTGCTTTGTGTTAAGACTTTACTCATAAATAATAAAACATTTGGCATTTGCGAACCATATAGTTGAATCATATCATTGGAGTGTGTCTAAGGTGCTAAAGCTTGAGTGTTGAAGGGTTCCAAAGGGATCTGAAGGGTTTTGAGCTTTGGAGGGTGCCAAAGGGTATTGAGTTTTGGAGGGTATCGAAGGGTGTTGAGTGCTAAAGGGTGACGAAGGCAGAGTGCACATAGTGTGGACTGTGGAGTACATCATGTGGTCATGTTGTGTGGCGTGTAGAGTACACTCATGTGATAAATGATGTGGGGAGTGCATAGTGTGTGTAGAGTGGGGAGTGCAACATGTAGAGTGCCAAAGGCGTAGTGTAGAGTTTGGTGTGAAGCGTGTAGAGTGTAGTCGTGTGGTGTGTGGTATGTAGAGTAAAAAATTACGGTGTTCGAAGTACACGTGAAGTGTGAGGTGTAGTGTGAAAAGTGTAGCATACAAAGTGCATATTGTGGTGTGTGAAGTTTAGAGTGCAGGCCACCAAGTGCTAAGCGCTAAGTGTGTTTTATCATATGGGGAAACTTGAGCTCAACCATCATTACATATTTAGTGCCAAATTTGAGTTGGTACACCACACACCAGAACACTTGTTGGTTATGAGCTAAATTGTACACCCATTGAGTGTGCATGCTTTGTAGTGTCTTTTCAGTCCAGAAGTTGAGACATTATATGCTCAATCATAAAATAATGCTCATAGAAAGAATAGATCCATTGAAATATTTATTGTGAAAAGTAGCTCTTACAGGTTGATTGGCCAAATAGGTGATCATCCTGAGTGAATTTGACATTGAATATGTGGATCACAAGGAAATCAAAGGCCAAGTCATAACAGATCAACTTGCAAATGCCCCAATCCAAGATGGTCATCTGTTGTTGTCTGACTTTCTTGATGAATCTATATTTTCTTTAGAAAATTACAAAGAGTATCAATTGTACTTTGATGGCTCACATACCAAAAATGGATGTGGGCCAGGTATTTTTCTTATCACCCCATAAGGAGATGTCATACCCAAATCATATAGAATAGCCTTTGAGTGCACAAATAAGGTAGTTGAATATGAGGCTCTTATCACACGATTGAAAATTGCAATACAGTGGAAGAATGAGAAGTTGCAAGTATATGGAGATTCATAGTTAGTCATATGCCAAGTCAATGATGACTATGATACTAAAGATAAGAAGTTGGTACCTTACAAGAAATTGGGTGACTTTCTCAAGGAAAAGTTTGTCACAATTAATTTTTTTCAAAGTGTCGAGATTACAAACAAACCAGCATATGCCATGGCAACATCACTTTCATGATTGATATGCCTCAAAATGAAGAAATATGTGAATTCCTAGTGGAAAAACTACTAATTCATACTTTTGAAGTTCCACAATTTGAGATCGTGTGTAAGAATATTGGTCCCAATTATCCCTAGTACCAATATATCTATAATTACTGTAACACCCAAACCCTACCCTCTGACTTGTCGAAAGCCCAATGTCGATCCTTTATACACCAAGCTGCTAGATATATCATCATCGATGATACTCTATATAAATGATATATTCTCATATGCCTTGATTCATAAGAGGCATGAATTGCTTTACATGAGGTACACGATGATACATGTGGAGGCCATTTCAATGGTCTAAGTCTAGAAAAGAAGCTGGTAAGAGCTAGATACTATTGGACCACCATGGAAAGAGATTCTCATGATTTTGCCAAGAAATACTACAAATGCCAAATGAATGGAGACATGATTCATGCCCCTACACAATAAATTCAACCAATTATTTCACCATGTATGTTTTCTCAGTGGAGACTTGACCTCATCGGGAAGATTCATCCTACTTCTTCTAATTACCTCAATTATATAATCACTGCTACAAAATACTTCACTAAATAGATTTAGGCCATCCCTATGACATATGACACTGGTAAACAAATCTCAAAGTTTATCTTGAATTACATCATATGTCTTTATAGAATCTATTTGGCTATTGTTACTAATAATGGTAGCCCCTTCAAAAATAAATATGTAAGGGAACTTTGTTAGAGATTCCATATTCAACAACAATTCTCTACCATATATTATCCACAAGATAATGGCCAAGATGAAGCGTCCATTAAAACAATCATCAAGATACAAAGAAAATATTATTAATGATGCTTGAAAATATTGGCATAAGCACTTGAATACAACTCTGTGGGAATGCCGAACCAATGTTCACACTCCTACTGGTGCTACCTGTTATTCCCTAGTTTATGGTGTTGAGGCCATACTACCAGTTGAAGTTGAGATTTTTTCATTGATAGTTTCTTTGCATAATCTGATAGATGAAGAAGAATATAGAGTATCCAAACTCCACGAGCTTGAAATGTTAGATGAGAAGAGACAAAATACCTTGATTAATTTACTTTCATATCAAAACTGTCTCTGCAGAAGCTACAACAAGAAATTCAAAGGTCACCATTTTGAAGTCAGAGACTTAGTCTTAAAGATGAATCCTAAGAATTAGTAGGACATAGAAAAGCCAAGGAAATTTGAGCCTAATTAGATAAGACCCTATATTATTACTACAACTTAGGAGTTTTCTAGCTTGCTACACCGGAGGGGGAACCACTTTCTGAGCTAGTGAATAACATGCTCCTCCATAAGTAGTACACATGATCCTGAAAAAAACCATCAAAATTTTGAAAAAATGTCCAGAAAAAAAAAAGCAAAAAATAGTTGCATTGATGAAAACCTGGCAAACGAGCATCTTGGTTACATTATAAAATAATAATAAATAGAAATAATTTTGTCCAAAAGTGAAACCTAGAAAACAAGCGCTTTGGACAAGTACCATGGTGAAAACCTGGCAAACAGACACCGTGTGTAGCAGAGCATTTCTCTATCATCTATCATTACTCTATCTAGTATATATATGCACTTCCTGATATGTCTTTCACAAGATTTCCTAATCCAATCCTAGCATCCTTTTTTGGTCTATGACTAGTTGATGTTCTATTTCATTTCCCTATCTTGCATATCCAATTTGTACATATCTAGCCTCTTGTTCATATTTTTCTCACTTCTTCAATTAGTCCTAGTAGTCATTTTGGTCTAGTACCCTGGTGCACAAAAATAATTGCATCCTACATTTGAATAGGTTAGAATACATGCATATCATATATACATCATATAAAAAATCCAAAAATATTTCATATTGCATCCTACATGTTAGCATGCATACATAGAGTTACATATTTATAACATCAGAAGAAAATATTTGCATTCATAAAGCATCATAAATACATCTAAATAAGCATGTCATCATCTAAGTATCTTAATATAGGAAATTAAAAAACATGCATCCTGTTGTTTCCTTTTCTTGCTGACATGAAAATATTCCTCAGAGGGTTCACTCTATTTATCCCTGACACTGATCAAGCATAGAGTAGAACAACAGAAACAAGGTTTTGAAACCTTCTACACTTTGAGCTCCACAAACTCGGGTGGGATTACCCTTGAAAACTTAGAATAATGAAATCACTGAATTATTCTAGTTTGTTATTGATGGGATTACAGGGAGTGGTCACTATAACTTTCACTAAAACAGACCAAACTGAAAGTAAAGATTGATTTTAATAATGATAGTCATTTGATTGAACGAAAAAATAGACCAGTGCTCAATCTTAGGGCATGGAGTCATCTATGAATAGTTTTAATTAGCATGATTGAGGACAAAACTTAAGGCAATTACAGGATCTGACACACAAATAGATATACCTCATATATCTATCCTAGTACACTTATCCAAATCAATCCATCAAATTCATTTGCTATCCTGAACTTTATTGAAATATCTCTAAGATATTTTTATATTCTCTCCTTGAAAGAACCCTAGAAGTATTTCAAAATCTGCCTGACAGATGTATAAATTGAAAACA
>MU227276.1:402842-414882 GCA_018584345.1 Thuja plicata
GGTAAAACCTGCCTGAGTATTTGTGGAGCTCAAAAATGAAGAAGGACCTTATCCATTCCTTAGCAATTAGGCTTTTCTTGTCTCTGAATCAGTATTAGAAGGCACAGTATTCAAATAGACATTTCAATCATTGTGGTTCATACAAGAAAAATCCCTAACACTACCCTTAAGGATTGTATGTCCATAAGGGATCGAAAGACAAAGGAGGGATCAATCCTTAAGGGATCCAAAATTTAAAGCATCATCGAAAAACAATGCGTATGTGTGAAATGTGAACAAAGTGTATGCCCCCATGTTAAAGCTATTGCAATCACCTTAATAGGAGCAATGGCTTTAACGAAGGGTACATGCATCCACTATAAATGTTTCCACTATGAAATGCCCCTAAGAAATGAAAAATCAAGGGAAATGAGCACATGAAAAAAGAGAGCATGAAAGGGATATACCAATGGTGGGGTCATTAGGTCATATGATAACTCATGTATATCAAAATTATATCAAAATGAACTGTCATCATCCCCCAAAGGATGTAGAACTATAACACAATGGAAGAAAGGAATGTAAGAGTTACAAAGAAGAGTCTTTTTTGCTAGAATCATGGAGACCAAAATGAATAGGTACTATCATTTTGCATCATCCCAAATAGACAACACAAAGGCACATTTACGAACAATGACACATGTACAACATAAAAAGTAACAACATATAGAAGAAGTAAGATACAAATAGAAGAATGATTACGAAATTGTGATTCCTTTATTACCTTGTTCCAATAGAGCAACAATGGGTCGTTGAAATAAATCTAAACAAGACTTATAACAAGCAACACATCACAGGGGAAACACATCACAACAAACAAGAAAACAAAGAAAAGAAAAGAAAGGATCCACTATGCAAGAGGAGCTAGTCAAGCATATTGTCGACCCCTCCATCTCAGTCCATAGTGTTTAGAGAAGGTGGGAAACTCACATGAGGAGAAACATCAATCACAAAAGATGGAAAAATAGCAAAACAAGGACCCTATTGTGAAGAAAGGTCACTGTGTTCGTTATTAGGAGTGATAAATAATTATTGTGAAAGCATAGTTGGTAAATCATAATCAAAATCAATATAGTCTCATACATATCATCAGAATCACTAGCATACATATCATTGTTAGTATCATGAACACCATCATTAAGAGTATCTTATTCATCAAGATTAATTGTAATAGAATCCAAAATACGAATAACATTGTCATATTTTTTCATTTTAACTTTGTTTAAATTCACTTCCTCTATAGGCTCAAGCATGGGTTGGTAAAAAAAAGTGAAGTATGAGGAGGGATATGAGGTGAATAAATATTTTTGGAAGCACGGTCATGAGATATAGCACCACTTTTGCGATGATGATCTTGAGTATGATGGTTACATTTGTTTTTATTAGATATTTGGGTTGGGATATGGTCAATCAACATCGGGTCCTTTTCTTCTTTGGGGGGAGGAACTGAAGGAACCACACTAGGTTGAGAGATGACTTATATAGGATGTGTATAAGCAATGAGAGGTGGAATAGGTGGTAGGAATAAGTTTGTGACAAGGATCATCCTTAGGTTTTCTAAGTTCACAAATCTTTCTAATCTTAAAGGCTTGGTATGATCGAAATAGATAATCAAGATGAATTTTAGTTGGTTGAGGAATGTAAGGCCAAAATAAATCAAGGTCAACGGAGTCTTGAGGTACAAAAGGTTGATAAAGAATATGGTTAATAGTCATGATCTCTCCATTATGAGGGAATTTAGCACATTTATGAATAGGAGAAGCCACAACATTCATGGATGTAAGCCAAGGAAGATCAAGTTTAACTTGAAATTGATCAAAAGTAGGAATAACAATGAAAGCAGTGTCCAAAGGTTTACCACCAACTTCCATAGGAAATGAAATGGAACCAAGGAAGGGATAAAGGAAACCATTGCAATTTTGAATCAAGACATCAGGTAAAGAGGACCATTAGGTGCCTTCATTATTTTGGCAGGATCAAAGGTAATGCAAGATTGAGGTGGAGGTTGAGGTTGAGGTTGAGGTGGAACCTGTTCAATTTGATTGACAATATGAGTGGCTTTGCCAATTTTCTCATCATAATCAATGTGCGTGGACAAGAAGGTTGCTCAATAGTATTAGTCAAATGAGATGGCAGAGGATAAGTGTATATTTTCAAATTCAGATTAGGAGGTGCAACTAATTTTTTTCCATGGTTAACATCAACATGTATGGATATTACATTAGAATCAATAAGGTCTTGAACCACATTTTTTAAGGAATATCATTTTTCAGTATCATGACTAGGTTGACGATGGAATTGAGAGAAATATTTGGGATCAAAGAATCTAGAAGGTGGTTTGGATGGGTCAATTGGTTTGATAAGAGGAAGTTTAATCATGTTTGCATTCATTAACTTCAACACCACATTATGCAAAGATTCAGAAAGTGGAGTAAAAGTATGAGAAGATCTAAACATAGAGGAAAAGGACCCACACCTTTGGATGTTGTTGCCACTTGTTCATCAACTGTGTTGGATGATTTGTTGATTTTGATGTAGTTGTTGGTCTTCTAAAATTTGTTGAAAATGGATGTGGCATCACTCTTATCAACAGATATAGGAGCCATTGGAGTGTTTCTCTCAAATTGACTCACATGAAGTTGATAACGATGAAGCACTACAAACAATTGTGAAAAGGAAGAGAACTCAGTAAGAAGTATCTTATCTCTAATGTCCTTTTATAATTAGTAATAAAAATACATTGTATATCAACATCAGGCATATGATAAGAAATCTGAGCATGCAAATGATTAAATATACCAATAAAGTCACTAATTTTTTCTTTAACACCTTGTTTCCAATGCATCAAATCAGTCAAAGAAAATTGAGGACCACTATTGTTTTGAAATTATTGAATAAAAGAATTAGCAAGCTTATGAAAGGAATCAATAGAATAAGGAGGCAAAGAAAAATATCATTGCAAAGATGTCTTGAAGGGTTATAGTCATGAGAGAAATTACTACACAAGGTTTGAAAATTTTTAACATGAGTCACAAGATCACCCTTGCCATTATAATTCTCAAGATGAGGAATCTCAATACTTTGTGGAATAACATCTCAGAAAATATCCATGGACAAAGGAATAACAATATCACTTGTGGGAATGTGGAATTTGGATTGCGTCAAAGAAGAAAGTTGTTGTTGCAAATAAGATATAGTTTGAGCCAAGCCATTAATGGTAGAATCAGTGGAAGAAATGACATGAGGAGAAACATAGTAAATGTTAGGAATATTGTGGGAAATAGAGGTAATTTTGGAAGAAGCATGAAGCATGGTAGGAGCATTGTTGAAACTAGGATTGGGATATAAAAAATGAACACTATGATAAGAAGGCACAGATGAAGGCAATGAAACACATGGAACACTCGTAGGAAGAGAAGGGATAATAGGATTAGGGAGACTCACATGTGTGGGGTTATAAGTTTGGATTAAAGTTGTGATAAGAGGTGGAACATAAGTGGAGAGACTAGGAATAGAAGTGGAGATAGGCAAAGAAGTTTCAACACTTGTAGTAGGTGGAACATAACCTTATTCTTGAGCACATTCTGTAAGAGGTTTAACATTGGAATTAATAAGATGGGAAATGCCATGCAAGAGTTTAAGACCATGTTCATAATTATGAATGATTTTATTTAAGCCTTCTACAATGGAAAGAGCTTCACAATTATGATTCTCTTGAGCTAACCAATGTTCCAACTTTTCAAATTCATGAGTAAGCTTTTGTACTTGGGTGGGAGGAACTCTTAATGCTTCATATTCATCATGAGAAGAATGAGAAGAGATATTCTCCATGATAGGATTGGTATCATTATGATGCAAATGGTTTCATCAATATTCCTAGGAATGAAGGAACGTTCATGACCAAAGGAACCCACGAGTCTACAACTTCTTCTAACTGGAATACTATAGGTTGGACTCAAAGTGATAAAGCTCATACACAGAGGAATGAAAGGAAGGGAAGATGTAATGTAAATATAGATTATCACAATGCATACAAAGTAGATCTAGATATGAAAGAATATTTAAAACCAAAAGAACCTATATTGAAATTCACACCATGTAACCAAAACAAAGTGGATACAAACTAGATCTAAATATGGGAAGGAAAATCTAGCCAAATCATGCAAGATATAATCTAGCTATGTAAAGGAAATCTAACACCAAGATCAAAAGAATAAATGTTATAAGTCTAGTTCACCAAAATGTGTATGTGGTGAACCTACAAGCATGTAAAGGAAATCCAACACCAGATCAAAAGAGGAAATGCAATGTGTTGGGTTAACAAAAATGTATATGGATCAATGGTGTCAATGGTAAACCACCAAGTCACGCATGTACATTGGAAAGAGACCCTAAAATATGATCCCTTTTGGACTAGATCTAATAATCACAACTCAAGTAGATGAAGGGATTCTACTTCATGATGCAGTCTTGGAAGGAATGTGTGATTTTAGAGTCTTATTTCCATTTAGGTAGGAATGATATGATAGAAATGAAATGTATGATTACACATGAATGATAAACAACAAGATATCAAATATAGTGTACCAAAGTAAGTGCTAAAAAGAAACAAGGATTACGAAGAACTCACATTGAAATTTAATAGAGAATGCAATTTTGAATCTGTAGAAACCCCATCAAACTGTACTAAAACTAGAAACAGACCAAGATCTAAAAAGCTACAAGCTAGAGCTCTCTGCTATGAAAATATGAGTGTTGTAGGAACTGGTCAAACCTGATTCAACCTATATCTAGGTGTAGGTCAAAGGTGATTCAAAATATACCCTAAAGGTTTGAATTTGAAAGTCTTGGGACTGTGACTAATACTGCACTTCTAGATATGCAATTCCAAGTCTGAAACTCCATGAAGTTGCACCTGCACACAAGAGATGGGGAAATTGTTGGGGGAAAGGGGCTTTCCTTAGTTAATCCCCTATAGAGGAATTAACCTTGAAATTAAATAAGTAAAGAATGTAAAACAAGAAAAATGTAAGTATTCACCTTGTTTGTCAAACCCTTGTGGATGGATATGGATCCTCTATACCCACAAAGATGTATACTTGCTTGATTGAATGTTGATAGAATGTAGGATGTCTTCACCAATACAATGGATCTACACTTGTCAAATCATACATCATGGATGTATGCATGCTTGAATGGAGAAGGAGAGGAATGAAGAATGGAAGGTAGCCTTCAAATCTTGGAGCCAAATCCTTGCTTGTTTGGAATCACCAAAAAGATCTTGATTGCACCTTGGACTTGAATGTTGATGTTATAGATGTAATAGCTCTAGATGAATATAAGAGATCATAGATGTATAATAGATAATATATGGCAAAATGAAGGTAAGAGGCCTCCTTTTATAGAGATTTCAGGGTCCAAATTTGCGGAGGTTGATTGTGCTAGGAGGGAAAATGAAAATACTTTGCATCAGGTCTGAAACCCACCACATGTAAACACTCAAGGTATAGGTCGAAAGTGGTTTGACCTATACTTGGTATAGGTCAAACAAGGTTTGACCTATATCTAGAAGGGAAAATTTTGAGGTAGACTTTATGAGGTTCAAGAAGTATTAAGAGGCCTAGGGTAAAACAGAGAGAAAAGTGGGAAAATCAAGCATAAATGCTTCCAAAATTGAGGAGATCACTAAAATGGGACCCAATAGGTCCTAGAGCTTTCAAATTAATGCGTGCTAACTTTTAGACCTCTACACAAGTGTGTTAGCATAGAAATACACATGGAAAACCTAGTAACACCTATCTTTCTACAATAGGATGAAAGACTCTAATGTGCTAAAATTCCCAAACCTGCAACAGTGTGATCCTGCTACTAATGGAAAATCTACGTTTGTACGCCACCTAGTGCAAGTGATAGTATGTCATAGCCAACGTCTACGGTCCCCATGCAAATATTGTACCCTCTATAACCATGTGCTTAAGAAATCTTCACCATCATATTCAGAATATGTTTCCTTGTCTGTCTAGCACAAGAAATCCTACAATGACCTCGTTGATAACTACCACCAATCTCTCATGTTGTTTTTCTAAAGTCTCTCATCTAATCTCATAGTATCTAATATCCAATGCAATGTCAACACAGTCAAATAATCTGATCAAAACCTCCCTCCCTGTTGTTGGTTCATACATTGCAATCTCTTCATGGATGGGAATCATGAGTATATGCCAAACATTCTCTAAAGTAATGGTAGCCTCTTTTGTGGGCAAGTGAAATGAACTCATCCCTGAATGTCATCGCTCTGTCAATGCCATGACCAATCCTCTATTCGCCCTAATATCAAGCATGTATGTGATATGATGCAGACCTAAAGACAAAAGACAGTCTCACCCATATCCACTCAAGCACTGTCACAATCCAATGCATGTTGCCATACTCTTGTACATTTGTGAAGGTGTAAGATCAACTTAATAATAACAGTGGACAAAAGTGTCAATGTTATGTTGAGCAACAATGATTGATGTGACCTAACGTGTACCTTGAATGTCAGATTGGAGACCTTAACTTCCATTTTTATTGAGTCCAATTGCACATAAGTGATCCGAGTTGTAAGAGGTGTGAGGTTAGGTCACATAACTATGCAACGTTCTTCCCAAGTGCACAATCCACCACAACTGTGAAGGACCCTTCCTCACTGCACATATCTTATTTTGATTGTGTGGAATATACACTAATTGTACAAAACATGCATTAACCCCTTTGAAATGCACAAAAATGTGTCTAACTACACAACTATTAACAAAAAACCCTAGTTTGACCTCTAGAAACATGAAATTAATGTGTAATCACAAGGAAATATGATGTACATACCTCTGCCTTTGTACCCTCTAGTTGTTTGTAGCTCTACACATGCTCACTATGATGACTCTACATCAGAATTTGCACCTTTTGCCTTGCTCCAAAGCTCTAAATTTGCTAAAACAAAGAGTGAAAATGAGCTCTTTTGCCCTACCAAATCCCTTTTATAGACTCTTAGTATGCCTAGATGGATGTACAAACTTGTATTTTTGTATTGGCCATGGTTTTTTCTCACTCCAGAGCCTATATCTTTTGTGTTTGAACTCTGATTGTTGATCCATTTGTGTCTTTAGAATCCTGACGTCGTTGTTGAAAATTGAGCTCTTACTTGGATTTTTTGGTCAATTTTTTGAGGTGGTACCCTTATATCTAGCCATTATTGGGGAAATTTTTGATGCATTTTTGTCTTTATTTTTCTTTGAAACAACACTGTGAATCTGATTGTCTCAAAGGGGGGTAAAATATAGACACTAAAAATTAGCTAACACATGTGGTGCCACTATTTAACATCTTGGCATTGTTCTATGTTGTACATGTGATCTTTATCATTTGGCAATATCATGTCATTCCTCATTAATTAAATAATGAAAATTATTTAATTAATCACTAATGTTCATCTCTAATCTCCATCATGTCTAATCAATTTGACTCTTTTGACCATGTTTTCACCATGTTCGATTGCAATCCTATTAATTTCACCCTTACCCATTTAACCTTAACGTTCAATTAATCAATATAGTCTTTAGGGGAAAATAGCCAATGATTTTCCCCATTTATCCCAAGTCTTATTCTATGATAAATAAATTGAATTTATTTATCCAACTTTTTCTATTTTCCCTAATAATTAATTAATTTAATTTATTAGTTGATTATTTCTCATAAAATATGGGAATTAATGAATTTGAAAACGTAAAATTCCCTCAATTTCCAAATGGGATTCCATCTTAGTTTTAGCCTTCATCTTCCCTAATTGTGCTTTACCTCCACTAATTTAGCCTCCACCTTCTTAATGTAGCCTTACACCTTCCACCCATTAATTTAGCTTCCCATTTCCCTTTCATGGATGGATTTCCATTTATGCACTCAATTTTGTCATAAATATCATAATTATGAAATTTTCTAAATCCAACTTCTTTTTGTCATAAATAATGTCATTTTCTATTTTAGAGTCCTCATATGTAATCATGACCGCCCATTGGACTTTGATCTTAACTGTCAATTTGAGTCCCAAATCCTATAAATTGGACTCTAAATCTTCACTTTTCTCTAGCCACACATTTTCGAGTATTCTCATTATTTTCCTATCTACTTGCTTTCAATTATAAGTGCATTTTGTCAAAATGGGAGCAACATATCATCATTTGGAGAAGAAAGAAAAGACATTGGAACATTATTGAGGGGGTGTTTTGGTTTCAATTTCCATTTTTTTATGCGCTCAATTTCAATAGCTTTAATGGTGTGACTAGGGATTTAGTTTGCTTGTGTTTTAGGTCTTTGTGGTTGATCTTTGCATGCCTATTTTATGATGTTTCCCAATTCTTGGTCATACAGTTGCTAAAGTAACTTCTATTCGATTCCTATTATCTATTTCCGTTGATTGTAATTTTAAAATAGAGAAAATGGATGTTAAAATTTCTTTCTTCCAATGAGAATATTAAAGAGGAGATCTATATGTAATAGCTTGTTGATTTCATTATCAAAGGAAAAACACTTGGTTTACATGTCAAAATGGTCTTTGTGTGGTTTGAAATAGTCACTGGGGATGTGGCTCCTAAATTTTGATGCCTTTGATTTGAATTTGGGTTACGTTTGAAGAAAACACGGTCATTGTGTTTATATTAAGATTATTGATGACTAGATATTGATTATTGTCTTATATGTAGATGACATGTTATTTATGGGTAAACACGAGGTAGTTATTAGGTAGATCAAGAATCAACTTCCTAACACATGGACAATATTAAGGATTTGGGGGTTTCTAAATATATCATTGGGATGGAGACCAATGTTGATCAAGTGCACATAAAGTTTTGGTTAACTCAGAGTAAGTATGTTGCTACCATTATGCAAAGGATCAATATGAACGATTGTAAGATAGTAAATGTTTTATTGTTGGTTGGTACTAAGTTGATTTTAAATATGTGTCTTGATTCCAATTATGATTATGAAGAGACATTTAAGTTCCTTATGTTATTGCTTTTGAATTTGCAGACAATGGTATGTTTCAAATTTACAACCACATTAATTATATAGGAAAGGTGTGATGTAGTATGAGAAACTATCCTTGATCCAAGCGTTACATGATTTATATAAATATTAAATGCCTAGATAACTAAATAAAATGAGGTGAACATGACCACATTATAACTAACTTATTAAAATTATATCTAGAACCTAAGTTAAATTAACATTTGAATAGGTCCCCACTAAAGAA
Organism: Thuja plicata; assembly: GCA_018584345.1. Classification (NCBI taxonomy): domain Eukaryota; kingdom Viridiplantae; phylum Streptophyta; class Pinopsida; order Cupressales; family Cupressaceae; genus Thuja; species Thuja plicata. The sequence continues at coordinate 412,168 of MU227276.1, forward strand.
TACTTAGGCATATTACCTTATTTACACTAACACCCCTCTTAAATTTAACTTGGGGATGTGGAATGATTATGTGAATGATGCAATATATGCAAGATGTGTGATGGGTAATATCCTATATTAGGTACCCATTTACAAATGATCTCTCATAAATGGAGAAAAAGGAAAAAACCACTTGGGAAAAAGCCCCTCCCCAAAAGGGAGAGTGCAAATAGATACGGTGCATCATTTTCATAATAATTTCATTTTTGAAGTTGCACATTGGGGGGGGGGGGGGGGGTTAGTGNGTGGGGGGGGGGGGGGGGGTGTTAGTGTGAATGTAGTCATTTCCTAACTAGTCATTAGTGGGAACCAATTGACATGCTAAGTTTACTTAACATTATATTAGTTATCCTTATATCCTAGGTGTCATTTATAAAATTTCCTTGTAATGGGACCATGTCTCATTATTTACTTTTAGGCACTTATGCAATTAATATTTGCATCACACATTTAATATTTGTATCAAGTGACTGCTCTTTATAATACTTTTGTATTTTAAGGATTATGCATCCTTCCTACTAGAAATAATATGCCGAACTCATTAAATTATCGACTAGGGAACATAAGCTTTGAAATGGTATCAACAAGGTATATGCTCTAATCTACTCTAAAAGTCATTACTGTTTAAGAAGTAGAAAATGTTGAAATGAACCTAAACTAGGAAATGGAATCAACAACTTAATTTAAAGGTAAAAGAACTTGTTGAAACAATAAGCTAATTCTTTGTCTATGCTGCAGGAATCAGTAAACTAGCTAACTGCCTATGTTGCAGGAACAACCACTAGTGTTGTTACGAATGGTTGTAGGAGAAATAGAGTCCTAATTACTTCTAATGACTTGCAACTACTTCTACTAAACTATGAATTAGCTTCACCTCCCACGTGGGCCCCCATGGAAGAGTGAATGAACAAGAACTCGTAAACTAAGAATTGAAGCTCTCATTGATCATTCATAAAACATGGATTACAAAAGATGCAGAAAATAAGATTGTATATCTTTCAATGGATTATAAAAGATTCCTATAATACTGACCCTCTCTAGAATCAGAACTTCCAGATTATTTATCAACACTTTTAAAACAGACTCCTATCAACTAGGATTCCCCAATGTCTGGGATATGGCAACCATTAAGAAGCATGATCAGCAACTTTAACTACATAAACAAACTGCATTTAATCATATATGAAATCTAGGAATGCACCACTGCTATATTTACTCCATCATGGCCGCTTTCTAGCTAAGACTTATTTGCAACAGGAACCATTCTCATCCGCATGTAGTGGAAACATCATGAGCCCCGCAACAGTTGGCCTTTTCATGGCATCACTCCGTTCTTTTAATGTCGACTCCTTCCTTTGCCGTGGATCCATCGTTCCTGCAAAAGGTTAGCATGTGCACATATCCAAGACAAGAATCCATAATAATTTTCTTATTAACTCGCTCTCATCATATGGCTACATGAAAACCACCCGACTTAAGGTAGGGCAAAAAGACATCAATTTAGTTCCATATACCCATGTAACATATGAAACTTGAGACTATATAGGCCTTATATTGGCCTCATCACTCCCCCCAACTTAACCTTTTGCTGGTCCTCAAGAAAATAGATAGTTCTTCACTCTGGCTTGCATTCTGAGATCTGTGACTACTTTCTGTCCAATATCCCCATTAGCAAAACTCCAGTAAAAGCCCTTGGTGTCCCTGTGCATCTCCCACCTCCTTACCTCCACTGCCATGTCATAATCTTCTAAATTTGTTGAGTTGGGCGGAAGAGGAGAAAGAATAAGGGGTGGTTGGAATGTTAATGGAAGCCAATAGCTCTTCCTTTCCTTTCCTATCATGACGTACCAAGGAGCACGCTTGTTTTCCATTACAAAATTAAGAGGTGAATGTGGCTCCTTGTTTCTCATGTCCTCTGTCATGTTGATCCAGTGCCATTGGATTGATTTTGTGGCCTCAGTCAATTTAGTTTCGGCCATTCAAGTGTATTCATCAAAGGCTGCATTCTTGAGAGGGTTGGTGATCTTACTTCCGGACTTTGACTGGGCCAACTTCATCCAATCATAATAGTAGGTTTTGGGATCTTTAGCTTCTGGCCGTAGGTATAGAGGAATTTCATCCTGTAATTCTCTATAAATTTTGGCCTGGGACTCTCTACTAATCTCATTTTTTAACCATGACATGAGTGCCCTTATCTGAATGTCCCCAACATAGGGCAGCAGATTCCAATCCCTATTATTAGGTACAGCTAAGTTGTGCAAGAAGAGCTCACATAATAGGTTATGTATGGCTGTAGGAGAATTGTGCAAGGCTTGGAAAAACTCAAGAGGCTCATTTATCAAGGGAGACTTACCCTTCACTATATTAGTTAACTGATAATTCAATATTTGTTCTTTAAGAAAAATGGCATAAATAGGGGAAGGAGACCTACATCTCATTAGTTATGGGATAACTAATGTTACCTTAGTCAATTTTTCTTTAAGCTTCTCTACTTCTTCTTTTTCTACCAATTCCTGGAAAGTCTGATCGATAACTCGGTGTTGTAACACATGAAATTGAAAATGTTAATTAAAATGTAACGTGTTGGAATTGGATTGTGTTACTAAAATGTAATAGATAAAATGGATAAGATATAAAAATGATTGATTTGATTTATAGATTGTTTGTGGATTGATT
>MU227276.1:421594-452337 GCA_018584345.1 Thuja plicata
TGGAATAGGCTTGGAAGAAGGTGGATGGAGAGATCACCAAAAGGGCACCCTGTAGCTTCAATCCTTCAATGGCCTCCAATGGATCTCCTTCATGAAAATGGATACTTGAATGGATGAATGCTTGCTTTAAATCTTGCTTGATTTCTTGCTTGAACTTCACTTGGCAATGCTTGATCTCAATTAGGAATGCTTGATGCTTGATTAGAAGACTTAGCTCGCTTGATCATGGTTTTTAGAGAAAATGAGAGAGAAAGCTTCCCTTTTATATGGAATTAGGGAACAATCTTCCAAGGAGGCCTACATAGGAGAATTAAATTCCCATTAAATCCTTTACCCCTAGGAGAGGACCTAATTTAAATATAATTTAGGAATCAGTGCTTCGGAACCCGAAACAGCCGACTCGAAAGCGGGAAATACTTTTTTGCAAAGACCGACATCTAGAAACTGGAAGACCCTGAAGTTTTAACCCTGGGTCAAGGTCGAGGTTGACCCTAACCTAGTTCAGGGTTGAGGTCAACCTTGACCTAGGTTAGGGTCAAGGTTGACATAGACCTGAAATGTCGACCTTGACCCTGAAGCCCAGAATCATCAGTCTGCCATTTAGAATGTAGAAATCAGGCCAAACAGGAGTGGAAAGAGGAACAGAACAGGGAGGAAGCCATGTCAAGATCAGGAACCCATTCAAGGCGCTTTTCATGACCCCAAACCACTTACTCAGAAGGATAAACATGTCTACAATGGAAGTGCTTCCATTTTTTGACTATATAGGTGTAAAGCCTTTTTCTGCCTTTGCCATTGTTCCCTTCCTATTACCAACTGGTTGATTAGCTGAAAGACAATAGAAAATGGGGTTACATGGCAAGGTACTTCTGGTAGATCATCTTCACCCGGGTCTTCCCCTACAACTTGTGTGTCAACTGAACTATTATTTCCTATAGCTGCATCATGTGAGGACTTTGGATGAATTATGATGGCCCTCTTAGGATTATCACCTTGCTGAGCTGCAGTGACTAGTGTGTCCAATCCCTGATTTAAAACTTGTTCAGCCATCATGTCAATATCATGGTTTTCTTTAAAAAGATCCCTTCCTTCTACTGTAGGAGGTCTATCCATACTCATTGCAATACTGGAATTTTCCTTGAATAGACCCTGCTCTGCTACCGCGAGAGGCGAATCCGGCATTCCTCCTTCATTAGCTAGACACCCTTCTGAAAAGTCATCCTCTGATTCAATAAGATCATTATTAATTTGGAATCCTTGGGAAGATGAATTCCTCCTTTGAAACCTATAGGTTTGTTCATCGGAGGTGGAACCACCTTCAATTACCACACATTATGTGCTCACTCTGACCTCAGAGGATTTTTTACCTTTTGGTGATTCTTCTGACTCAGGAGCTTCAAGGTTGATTGTTGTTTCTACTGGTGATATGTTTGTAGCCAAACCCTTCCTCTATCTATTGCTTCTTCATAAAGGGGTTTCCCCCTTCCTTTCGAAAGTCTTTCACTTCCTTGAAGTGGTTACAGCTACATGATCCTGCTTCTTTGGGAGTTTGCTGGAACCAGAGGCAGCTGGCTCTCCTTTTTCCTTCCCCTTCCCTGTAGGGGTAGTAGTCGCATCAACTGGAGGTGAGAACTTTTCTATAGGAACTTCTTCCTCTAAAATTTTATTTTTTCCCTTATTCTAGGGTGACCCAGATATATAAGCTTCAGGAGGATGCCTAGGGTTTTTAGTCCTAGGTCTTCTTGCTGAAGAGCTTGATCCTAGTTCTTCAATCACCTTAAAAACTCCTTGATATGTTTGGTTTCTCTTGCTAACCCTACTCCCTAAATGCCTTAGGGTTTCTTTTTCTAACTCCCTTGACATGAAATTTTCCCATGTCATACTGGACTAGTCTCTCAGTGCTTTTTCCACAATAAGCTTAATGAGACAGTGATGAGACACGATATTAGGCTTACCTTCCTATACTATTGAAGCCCGCTTCTTCAAAATGTTGAAAATAAAATTGGGCACGTTGATGGGTCTGTTATCGTGCCTTAGGCAGCTTAAAAATTTGAAGTGGACTGCATGCAGGTAAGCTTGTCATCCCTCACAAGTGAAATATTTGATAATAAAGACTGCACATTGCTTATAGGTTTCAAGTAGAGACAACCTATTGATGGGACTCTTGTGACCGGGTCCACCAACAGAGGTAAGTTGTCACCGGGTATCGGGGTACCGGCCAGCTTTACCTGTAAAGGTTTTCTGGGGAAATGAGATTCCCTGGGCCTCCAAGCACGTGAGAGTCAGGTCTCAATGGTGCGGGGCTCGGTTGGGAGATGTGACTTTTTTTTTTTTGAGGGGGATAGCTGGTTATCTTCATCTCATTCTCTCCGAGGATTCAAGTAGGTGGGGTTTCCTGCAAGTGCGCATTCACTTTAACAGATAAAACTCAAAAGATACTACAGAGTTAGAAATATTACATCTACCTATAGTTATACCAAACATTCAAGACATCAATAATGCTCTAACACACTACACTAAATACCAAAGAAATATACAACCATCAGTTCATATTTTATTAGTAGCAAAGGAAAGGGGGTCGTTAATCTACTTTAAGTATCAGATCAAAGGCCATTAAGAACATAAAGCATAAATACCTATAACCCAGAAGACAAAATGTCAACAACATCATTGAGAAAATTCTTCCTTCTTCATTAACATTTCTTCCAGCAAGCACTGGTGCATGGTACAATGGTGGCTCCAAGGGAGCATCTAACTACTGAAAACTTAGAAACTATGGAGCATTGATATCTGCAAATAAGAACTGAGAAAACCAGGTTACTATTAACTGTGGACTGCAAAATCATCAATTTCACTGACCCTTGGAATGAAGTTAGACTTATTATTTATACACTTCTTTTTATCTAACCCTAACCCTAACTCATTTTACACTTTACGATAAAATATATTATCCAGTGGCCGGTACTACCTGCACCACATTACAAAAGACCTCGAGACAGAGAAGGTCTGACATGTCAGAAGAATAAGACAAGGATGGAGTGGAAGAATCAGCCTCGAGAAGAGAGCCAAAGAGGAGAAGGAAGAAATATGATCCCCCAGGGATTGAGGCTACATGCCTCATAAATGGGAAAAGCGGTACCCTGTCTCTGATGCGCCAGGTGTATCTCTGAAGCGGCACCTTGGGAAGATCACCTGTCTGAAAACCTCTTGCCGATCTGACGTGCCTTGATGTAGCCATCCACCTTCTGACAACCTCTATTAACTGCTACCCACCCTCTGGCAGCCTTTATTAACTGCCTTGAAAGTGACCGGTCGGCCTTTGTGAACTGGGACACGAGTCACTGAAAGAATACAAAATGTAGGATCCGGGATTCTGGGATCTGGGAACTTTCATTCCAAAAGAATAAAGAATACAAAAAAATTAGGTTTTCTCTGACACCTAGAGAAACCTTTATTTCTTTCTGTCATTGAAGGTTTGGAGGAGACAGGAAATTCCATCTTCATCAATGTCTTTAAGGCCGGCCCGCTAGTACTTGGCCACCTTAATCTGTTCTCCTAGGTCTAAAATATTGTTCTTAAATTCTTCGGCCATTTTTGCCGCATCGTGACCACTAAGTATCATGCAAGTTATTCGTATCATTTTATCTCTATTTATCCCCTTTGGGGATTGATACCTTGATTCTATTAATTCATCAAAATTTCCCAAAACATATTCCTCCGGCATGCATGTGTCGGTACTAAATGGATCAACTTCGGAGACCTTCGAAATAAAAGACTTGTATAAATTGAAAGAATATTGGACTGCATTGACCTTATCACATAGAATCCCCACCAGTTGCTTGATTACCCCCAATGTGAGGTCAAGTCTAGAGTGCTGGGTCTTTACAAAATCAAACGACTCTTCCCCTAAAATTCTAGACTCGGAGACAATCTCCTCTCCGAGGCTGATGAGTTCCTCTAACTCAACCTTCCATGCCTCATAATTCTTGATGTCCCCCTCCCATATGTTGATGGTGGTTTTGGCCTGATGTAACATGTGGCGGGTCGCATATAAGCCCAGGAGTGTGGACACTAGGAAGCGCCAGACGTTTCCTAATTGCAAGGCAACCCATTCATCAACTGCTTGGGCCTTCTTTTTCATTGCATGTAATAAGTCTATATCATTTTGTGGAAGCGGTGCATCTGACGTAGAGGCCCCCGGAGGAATAACATTAATAGGTTAGGCCAGCTCAATCAGCAACCCCATGAGGTTTGCATTTTTCTCTTTTTCTGCCTTGAACTTTTGAGCCTCCTTTTCGTAGCGAGCCTCCACTGCCTTGGCTGCTTCTTTCAATAGGTTCAATTCACCCTATTTTCCTCTCTTCCCTAGTGACACCTCTATGAAATTGTGATCTTTGGCCTCAGTCGTTGCCTCATCTACATCTGGGGAAGGCGTCATGATTACTGCGACTGTTTCTCCGCCTGGCTCGATTCAAAGAGTGTGAACTGTCTGGGCTTTCTTGACCTTAGGCAGGCTCTATGCATGAGCCATCATCTTTGCCAAAGAAATATGGGCTTTGGGTGTTGATGGGGCCTTTCTCTTTCGAGATTCCACCAACCATTGTGGCGGTAGGGGTGGCTTTATAGCCAAGATCTATTCCTGTGTCTTCTCCCTGATATCCTGTTGTGCCCTTTCAACAGTATGAGTCTCCTCCGACTCCTCTGCATCTTTTGATTCACCAACAATGTTTGCCCCAGTGAGATCTATATCCTTTACCTCGATATCTATATTCTTGGCAATATTTGGGTCCTTATTGGTTTCCCAGGGGTTTTCTTCCTCTTCCTGTTGTTGTTCTTCCTCGGCCTCCGTTGCTGGGGTATCTTCTTCTATTGGTACATCTTTTGGTAGTGGGGGAGGAAACGGGTCGAGATTTAATGTTTGGGCCATAGTGATTACCTCCCCAAATGTTCCCTTTGGGAGTGGCATTTGGAACATGACAGTCGGGGTCACGGTTGCTCCTATGGGTTTGATTTCCCCGAACGATGCCATTTGTTCATTTTTCTTCTATTGGCCTAAAGCTCTCATATCCTGTGTTTCCAGGACTTCGAAGGAAATTTCTTGCTCTGTCCCTTTTTCTTCTTCCATGTGTACCTCCTACTCCTGCGCAGGTTCCTATTCTAGAGCTTCCTCCTGCTCCAAGATCTGTACCTCTGGATGTACAATATCTCCCTACAAAATCCCAAACTCATTAGCCTTGAATATATCATCAAATTCTTGAGGTGGAGGGTTTTCCAGGATGTGAGTGTGCTCTTGTTCCTTCTCCAGCTCCGGGGAGTCAGAGGAAAGAATTTCTACTTGTGGGATTTGCGGCATCGCCAGCTCTAGTTCTGTCTTTGGCTTTGGATTAAGCCTTTTCTTTTGCTTGGTGACCAATGAAGGCCCCACATCCCTTAGGGCTGCCCGCTCCTCTTCCAGATCCATTCCTGTTTCCCTGACCATTAATGCTGCTAGTGAAGGGGAAGAGGGAGGACGAATAGGTCTGGTCATGAGCACTGGAGTGGCCAACCGTGTGATTAATTTCTCCCTCATCTACTAGGAGGCCGCTATTGATTATTTTAGTTGTTCCTTTATGGGGGTCTCCTGTAGAGTTGGAGTTTCCATTATTCTTTTTCCCGTATCCTCCCCCTATGAAGAGGTTCCAGCCCCGGAAGTCTGTTTTGGTACCGTCGGGCCAGCCCGGTGGGTACTCCAAGGGCATACTCTCTTGAAGTATTCATGGCTATGCTCAACCATGTTGTGAGTGATTTCCTCAATGGTAGGCCCCTCCTGGGCATTCTATTCTACCGGTGGGAGGTCCATCTTGTCAATCCGCTTTGCCTTGTACTGGGGATCTATTGTGGGTCCAGTGTTTGAGAAGTCATCTAAAAATTTATGGAGCTTCAACCTTTCCATCATCCCCATAGTCATCCAAACATAATGCCGGCTACAGACTTCAACATCATCCTGTTAATCTTCCCAGAAGTCCTCCATGTGATATCGATGGGGCTCTGATGCCTGGGGAAGTGCCTTTGCAACTTTACCCAGCGGATCAAAGTTCTTCCGCGCTAAATAGAATTCTGCCAGGTTCAAGCTCTTGAGTTTGTTGTTTGCCTCCTTGGCTGCGGCCAGACTGCATGAGTAATTCCCACAAGTGATTGGGAATGGAATATTTGTCACCTTCTTCAAGGAGTATAATGCATGCAACTCCATTATTTGTCTGCAATATTCTAGGAGAATTATCTTGTTCCCACAATGTTTGGGCAACAAGTAAGGCTTCCCAAAGAAGCCGATTATCCTTATGTAGGTATGATGCTGGAATTGGATGTAATAATGGCCATAACTACTGACCAAATCCATTGCCTCCTTGGAGAGGCGGTACCCTACATCCCGGGTAGGCGTGAGAAGGTTGTAGTAGATGAAGGCGTCATTCACCTGATAGAAACTGGGGAAACTAGCCTCACATTGAATTTGCAGGAAATAATCCTAGGGAGCCTTCTGACCTGGGCCAATCCCAAGTACACCTGATGTGAGTAACCTATTTGTAATGGGTTGTTGTTGCGCTAAGGCCCAGAGAACATAGGAGGTCATATAGAATTTGCACTTCTGGACCACCGAGAGGAACTGAGAATCTACATGGTTTGAGATAATGGCATCCCAATCAAAGTATTCTCTGCCGGTGGTGATGCCAAGTAGAAAGTAGTACATCCATCCTGAGAACTCTCAGGCATGGGTTTTCCCGAAGATCTGGCATAATGCTATTTTCCCCATCTAGATACTTTCTTTAAATTTAGACCGGGGGATTTCCAATTTCATTTTCTTGGGGTCCCTCTTCGGAGTCCTGAGCCAATGGTTGTTCATGTATTGTTGGGTGGTGAGCTCCAGCTATTGAAATTTCTTCAAGGCATCAGATCTGGTAACGATAATGGGGCTATCAAACTGAGGGATCCCCAAACCCATCCGAAAAGTAGCGACGTCGAGAGACACCGTCGGGGTGGGATATCTGGTCGGGATCGGGGCTGTGAACATGATAGCCTGGACAGAAGAGTTGTAATGTGTGGCAAGTGTAAGAATGAGCTCTAGGGCCTGCACCAAGCATGGAAAACATGCGGCCTTCAGAATCCCATAATCCCTAACGCTAATCGCCAGCGGATCCCCAGACTATCGCTGAATGAACATTATCTTGACTAGGGCCTACATTTCGGCCCACATTTTGACACTGGTGTCAGTAATCAACTGGACTCAGGAATCGATCTTTGATCCCATAACATCATTTTCCTTCAGGTACTTCATGCTGAGAGGCAACTTTTCTAAGGCCCTCTCCATTTTGGATTTGACGGCTGCCCTGGTGGCCGCCGTGGATGGAAGTTTCAAACTCCCAGGTGGTGAAGATGTGGGAGCCTTAGACATGATGAAGGCACGTTGTTCTAAAAACCTACAAGGCAAGGTGACCATTAGAATTCATAGATAAATAATATTCAGGGATCCAGAGATCTTACCACTGAGGCGTGTCCTTTTCCTGAAAAGTTAGTTTAGGTTCAAAAATCCCAAGAAGTACATATATAATGCAAACTTAGAAATTAACCCCTATCCAAGCCTGGGGGTTTCAGCATACTTAATGGGAGTAGGATGTGAGCTGGTGAAGGAAAAAGACCTGAGGTCCAGAAAACTAACCGTTGGGAAATGTGAGTGAAAAGTGAGCCGTCAGGAACACGTGGATGTCACGTGGCTATTGCAATAAATGGGGAGTTAAGAAGACGGCAGCGCCAACTATCTGAATACGCAAAAGACGGAGGCCACTTGGAAAACCTTAAATGCATATGTGGGACATAAATGGATCATAAAGGCTGGCTAATAGAGGAGAGAGAAAACCACCTGGTTGAAACCAGCCGAGAGCCGGGTTCCAACCAGGTGGTATTTTGTCTGGAGCGAGCTCGCAAACTTGGATGAAAAAGTAGATAAAACATGATGAGCTCGAGGTAAGACCAGACAAATACACATGGAATAAACACCTAAATACAGTGGGGCCAAAGGGTATATACATGAAAAATGGAAGGATATACATTAAATGCACTGGATTTACAGCAAACAGACAATGCAGAACAACCCTATACAAAATAGCAAAAAAAATGTACAAGAATACACAATATCTACATTATCCTACATCTACACAAAGGGTGGAAAACCCTCTGGTAGAGCCAACCCACCAACAGGTGGCTAACCAGACGACAAATGCAAAATAGGACGGAAACAAAGCAAAACAAAAACACAAACAAAACACAACGAGAAGTAGAAAAATGGAAGGAAGAAACGGGAACACCAACCTGGAGTCCGAAGAAAGGGAAAGGAAGGAAAAGGCTCTCTAAATGCTCTGCAATATCTTCCACCTCCAAATGCTCACCAATCAACACCGAAAACAACTTGTAATCACTCAGAACAACTCGGGAAAACTCACACTTAACTCTTGCTCAAATCGCTAAGGAATCGCTCTGAAACAGGTGATTCCTATTTATAGCCGAGGTGAAAAGCAAGTTACCTTTCCTTCCACAAACTCTGGAACAGGCAGACCTCCTGACTCCAGGCCTGGGGATTCCGCTCGACCATACCCCCTTACGAAAAAAGAGACATCGTGGCAGAGAATCCCAGAGTCTAAAATCTAGCTCCTGGACAAGAAACAACCAACTCCAGGACCGAGTCCTGAAGACATGAGGGACAAAAATGCAAAGCAAAACCAACACCGCAGGAAAGAAAACTTAGAGAAGAAAAACAAAGAAATAAAGGCAAAAGAAAAGGCAAGAGCCAAAAGCAGAAAACAAAAAAAGGGGGACCCAACATTTTGTACACAGAATGTAGGGATGGGGATGCAAGGCATAACAAATGGCGACTATCTGGGATGAATGCCTTAGCGCATTCGAGAACTATAGAATCTCTAGTTAGCAAAACTAGAACAAATCATTACTCAAAGCACCTTACTTGTAAAGAGCAATATGTTTGAGAAAACCCAGCCATATGTGATTTAGTCCATGATCCTTTAATCAGTGGTGAAGTGTGTGCTTTGGAAGGAAATCAAGTCGATGACCTCTGGGAGAAGCAGAGAAGAGGCACTGAGCATATCAAACCCCAAAGTCATCAAATTTGCTTGTTTCTCTCGGAGACTAGAGTTTCATCCCATTTCTTTTTTTTTGTTATTTTGTACATTTATGGGTGGGAGGGCGGTACTTCTTTCACCATCAAGCTTAAGCTTAGCTAAATTTAATGATGGTACTTCTTTCACCCTTTTGCCCACCTTAATATGCTGAATAGGGGTAGAAAACTCCAGATCTAGAAAAAATCTTTTAAAAGTTCAAACTTGGGTTATCCAACTAGTGCAACCAATCTACCCTTAACGTGTCCGATTACTTGTTCCTTAATTCTTCATTTCATTGACTACCAGACTTTCAGGGGTAAATCTGATGAATATTACTCGTGATGTACTACCCAAACTTGCAAAATAACTCTAGAGACCATACTGATTCTGTCATGCTAACAATAGATTCTTAAGTTCACCGTCATGCCAAAGGCAGCATCCCGGAGACCAAATGTTATGTGAAGCATACCAGTCCTCACAAGAGGGTGAGAAAAATGCTAGAACCCAAAAAGAAGACAAAAAAAGAAAAGACAAAGCAAAAGAAAAAGGTGGTCTCGAAAGATGGCTAGTAAGACTATTTACAAAGCAAGCTACCTCCCAACGAGGCACCGAGAAAGAAATATTTACAAGCACGAGAATTTTACATAAAATACAACTTTGGGCAAACCGACCTCATTCAAAGTAATGTTTGAAAAACCGTCCATTGACGGGCAACAAGACAATTTCTCTAGTTATGGTGTTAAGGTGGTAGGTATTTTCTCTGCAGATTTCTGAGATTAGGTATGGCCCGAGCTAGAGCTGTTGGAACTTGGTGTGTTTTCCTTTCTTTTCTCAGGCCTTGTCCCACAAAAGGACTAAGTTTGAAATCTGAAAGGCCTTGTATTGGGCTCTGCAGTCAAACCATCATTTTACCACTACTTGGTGATGCATGAAATATTCAAGGGTGGCGTCTCATTGTTCCTCCATCCGCACCAAGTTTAGGAGCCGAACCTCCATAATGTTATCCTAGTTGTCAAACTCCTACATAAACTGTAAAACTGGGATCTGTAAGTTGATTAGGAATACTGGGTTCTGGCCATAAACTAGATGAAATGTGGACATTTCCAGGGTGGCCTTAATTTGAATGCGATATGCCCAGAGGGTGAATTTTAGCTTTTGGTGCCAATCCCGGGGGTTCTATTCTAACAAGTGTTTGATCATTTCGAGTAGATTTTTGTTCATTGATTCAGCAACCCCGTTCCCTTGGGGGTACTAATTGCTGAAAAACTTTAGTGTGATCTTCCATTCATAGGTCCATTCAAGTAGTTGCGCTAAAGAAAATGTCAGACCATTGTCACACACAATAGCGAAGGGCATTCTGAATCTTGTGACGATGTTTTCTTCCAGGAATTTGATTACTATGTCTGTCGTGTTATTCTTGCAAGGTATGGCTTTAGACCACTGGGTGCAGTAATCGGTTGTAGTTAGGATGTATCGGTGGTTGGTAGATGAGTTGGGGTTGATTTCCCCGATAAAGTCAAATTCCCATTGGGCAAAAGGCCTAGCCTCGAAAACTAGTTGTAAAGGCATAACCGGGTTATGCTCATGATGTGCCGCGGTTTGGCAAGTATGACATCTTTGAACGTGAGTATAAAAATCTTTAAATATTCAGGGCCAATAATATATGGCCCAAAGGATTTGATGGGCGGTGGTGTCAGCTGAGCCATGCCTAGTCCCAAACTACCCATGGAATTCTTCAATCATTTTTGCAGCTTGGTCCCTATCAATGCACTGAAGGTACACTCCCTCATAATTCATGTGGTAAAGTGCAGAGTTTTTGATCATAAAGTGGGCGCTTTTCATCTGTAGGATGTGGCATTTGTTGGGAGGTAACCCCTCTGGGCATCTGTTGTTTAACAATAAATACACTAGATCGGTGTACCACAGGTCTCGAGTGATAGACTCCATTGTGTATGTCTGACATTCTATATAGGGAGTCTCTTCTGCCATCGCTCGACTTAGTCCCTGGCCTCAGACTATCTTCATGGGTTGCATTTCTAAGTCATATTCCTAGAGGATGGCCATCCATTTCCCTCGTCTTTCACCCAATTCACTCTGCATTAGCAAAGATTTCACCGTCTGGTCCGGAATGATAGCATGCACCTTGCTCCAGAGAATGTAATGCCAGAATTTCTTCACGGCACGAACAAGAGCAAAGGCCTGCTTTTCCAATGACGAATACCAAACTTTGTCATTCTTGAAGGGGGAGCTCATGAAAGCTATTGGTCATTCTTCTCCCTCGACCTTTTGGGTCAATACTGTCGCGGCAGAATGCGGCGAAGCAAAGGAGTAAATATAAAATGGAAGGGAGTAGTCTGGGCTAGCCAGAATAGGTGCCTTCGTTATCGTTTGTTTAATTTGGGTGAATGCCCATTTCGCTTCAAGACTTCACTCAATATTGGTATCCTTTTTCATCATTCCATTGAGTGGCTTGACTATCTCAGCGAATCCAGTGATGAACTGCCAGACAAAGTTGATCATTCTGAATAAAGATTGCATCTCTTTCTTGTTGCCGGGCATTTGTAAGTTTAGCAGCGCTTCAACTCTCTCAGGGTCGATAGATATACCCTTCTCAAACACAATGTGCCTGAGAAACTTCCCTTCAGTGACCCTGAATATGCACTTCTTGGGGTTGAGGGATATTCCATACCAGCGACATCTCTCACAAATCTGGGCGAGGTGGGCGAAATGGTCACGCCTGTCCTGGGAAAAGATGGTCAAATCATCTATATAAATGATCATGCACTGATTCACAAGGCCTTCGAACGCAATGTACATAGCCTTTTGGAATGTGGCACCTACATTAATCAAGCCAAAGGGCATCCTCTGATATGAAAATATTCCCCACTTGGTGGTGAACGTCATTTTATCTCTATCTTCATACTTAACCATGACTTGGTTGTATTTGGAGTATTCGTCCAAGAAAGACATCATCTGTGACCCATTCACTATTTGCAACACCTCATCCAATGAGGGGAGAGGGTGATTATCTTTCTTGGAGGCTCTATTCAAATTTTAGAAATCCACACAAAGGCGAATTTCACCGCTCTTCTTTCTAACAGGGACCAAATTGGCAACCCACGTAGTATGCCGGATTGGAAAGATTATTCGGGATGACTGGTCGTTGCTTTTGCCAAAAAGGCTTAGCATCAAGTTTCAGGGGGATGGCATGAGTCATAATGGATGTGTCGTATGTTTTCAAATCTTTATACCCCCATGCGATCATGTCTATGTATTCTCGGAGAACCGCGAGAATCTTTTCCTTCTCTTCAGGGGAGCAGGAAGTACCAATGTGTATCATCTTTTCTTCACCAGACTGGCCGATGTTTAATTTCTCAAATTTTCCTCCCTCAGAGGAGGATGATATCTTTTCCCAGCCCTGAGGGTCCGAGTCGAAGATACGTTCAAGCGCAACCATCCCCTTCGGGATGGTGTTGGTAGGTAGGTCCATGATCCCATCATCTTCATCACCCTACCTAGTATCATCATGGTCTTGTTCTTCTACTATATGGTCCTCGAAGACACCAACATTGGCCATAAAGGCCAGGATATGCTGATCGTCCTCAAAAACCTGAAAGTGGGTGACATTATCTGGAATGGACGGGGTGGGGATCATCTCCACAGAAAATCTCCAGAGTCATGAGCCAGCCATAAGCTCAAGAGTGCTGGAAAAAACAATGAAGGCATCTGAGACATAATTTCATCACCGGGGAATAAGATCAATGCCAAAGGCATCAAAATCTTCAATGAGGCTCTAAGCCCGATTGCAGTATGTGGCCAACCTTTTATCATGACATGTGTACTGACTCCGGACCTGTTTAACAATCAACTCTGAATCACCCAGAGCCCGGAGGTGGGTGATTCTTTTTCTTAATATAAATAAGAGTCTAAGGACCAAAGCCTCATACTCTGTAATGTTGTTTGTGCAGCTAAAGTACATCCTATAGGATGTGAGGAAGAATTTCCCTCACGAGTTGATTAATTCTACTCTGGCCCCGTAGCCCTGTTTGGATAGGGACCCATCAAACTTAAGGGTCCACAAGTCGTCGCTTGCAGTCTAGAGCTAGGGAGATGGACCAGCTTTTGGATTATCCTTGGGAGACTTGGGAGGAGTTTCCCCCTACACTGGTGGTATATGGGTGAAGTTTACCTCCGGGGTGATTTGGGGTTGAGATCCCTGGGGAAATGACACTGAAGAAGTGCTTCCAATAAGAATACTGGATTCTAGGGAATTAACTGCATGTTCTTTATTCTAGAAGGCGTCAATGTGTCAGGTAGCGACGAAAAGGCAAGGCTCACACTCTAGCTCTGAATGTTTCTAATAGTGCACCCGACACCAAGTGCTAGACAAAAGTGTAGCGGAGGTCGCTATGGCACCTTGAGAGTTAACCTCAACCCTCAATTTTTCTTCCAGGTCTTGGATCCTCTGCAATACTATGGGATCCTCCCTGGGAGTGAAATTGAATGTTAATATTTCAAGGGGTTGATACACCCCCGGGGAAGTCTCAGAGAATAAGACCTCATTAACCCTCTCAAATTTGGTAAGGGCCTGCTTCATTCGGGGCTCACTTTCAACTCAAATTTTGTTTGATTCTCCTTCCCAAGGGAGCCATAAGTGGGAGAAGTCGGTCAAAAAGTATCCATTCAAGGACCTAGACCAGTTCTGGCTTAACAACATCCCACAAGTTTCTGGGATGTCTACCACTTGAATATCAATTATGTTGGTTATTCTGGGGTCCTGAATGAGTTGTATCCGAACATTTTCCAATTCACCCACCATTTTCACAACAATTTTATCCAGTTGAATCACTGCGCCACTAGATGGGGTGGGTCTAAATCCAAGATTTTGGCATATGGACAGGGGCATGATGTTGCTCGAAGCCCCAAAATCTACTAGGTAGTTGTGTATATTTTTGCCTTGTATGTTCAGGCCTAGTAGGAATGGAGGGTCCTCTGTATTTCCTCAAAAGACAGTCGTGTTAGCATCCTCAAAAGAGACATTTTTGGGCGGGCAACTAACAACTTCTGGGTTTCTCAAGAGCTTCAGAAGAGACTTCTTCTGCTTGGGGCAGTTTAATAAAACCTCTATCAAGGTCATGGAGGTGGTGGTTTGTTTTAATGCCCTTGTGATGTCAAATCTTCCTCCCGAGAATTGGTGGCTTCCCTCGGCCAGGTCTTTTACTTGTTAGAGCTAGAACCTTTTGGAGGGATAGACCGGTCAGGGGTATTTTCCTTGGGGGGTGTCGATGTGTAAACTAGTCCTTTACCAGCCTGGCTCTGAGTGTTGTAAGGAGCCCGTGGGTTGGCGAAGGCATTGGCCTCAAAGGCCAGAATCGAATCATCAAAGAATCCCTTTAATTTAGATTCTTCTTCGTCTTCTCCGGAAGATCTGAAGAAGATGGTCTCATAGGTGAAGGTACCATGAGTTGGCTCTTGCACAGGAGGCTCTAGGGGAGTAGGGTCAGATGCTTGTTGTCTGTCTAGCTGGGATATCATGATGACCTTCTCCAGCATGGCACAGTTTACCTCATTGTGGGAGCCTGTGTCATGCAATCTACACCAATTAGTCATGGGCTGGAAGTTTGTGACTGGTGTTAAATGGGATGGCCCAACACCATTTTGATTGGCATTTTGGTTCGGAGGCAGACCTTTGGTGTTTGCGTTGTTGTTCCATTACTGTTGGTTGGGCTGAGGCCCATTGTTGAAGTTTCTTCCTCCGGCATTGTTGTTTCGTGGGCCAGAGAAAATATTCCCTCTTTGGGAATTATAGTTCTGGGGTGTATAAGACCCCACCTTCAGTTGACCCATGTCCACAGTCAAGGTGGATAACATTCACCGGAGGGATTCGACCTCAGCGGTCAATTGAGTGTTGGTGTCATAATGTGACGGTTGTTGTTGGTTCCCTGGGAAGGCAACAGTATTTGTCAGAGTCGAGGGCGAAAATCCTCTAGCCGCAGGTGATTGAAAGAAAGGCACTCCGGATGGTTGTCTATTGTTGTTGGTTCGGCTGCGGTTGGTTCCAAGGGAAAGATTCGAGACCCAGTATTGCCTGAGTTTGTGATGGGTAAACGTATCGGGCCTGCTGGTCTATCGGTGGTGGCGGGGGATTCATTGCCATTGTGGGGCACCCATTGCCAGATTGGGGTTATATCCCCCAGCATACGCAGTTTCACTGAGGATCATGTTGAAGGGCGTGCTCTGCCCAATCCTACCTGGGGACTTGTTGAGGCCATGGGACAGTTCTAAGGCTAGCTTGTAAACTTTTGCCAAAGTATCTTAGTTGCCCAGGGTGGTTGTTCTCTAGAGAAGAGTGGCAACGAAGGGGTCCATCACATTGATATAGGTCTGTATGGTTACTTCCACGGATGGGATGAAAGGACCTGTGCACCGCTTCAGGGCACGCTAGAAGCGGTGATTGAATGCTACAAGGGGTTCGTTTGGTTCCTTCCTGATGGAAATGAACTGGCTATGGGACCAAGCTGGGTCCATGTGTACATGAAAGGAAGCCAAGAAGGCGTCCTCCATGTCCTGCCAATTATTGATGGAGTTGGCGGGAACGTTAAGGTACCAATTCAGTTCGCCCTACCCCAGGGACAGGGGAAACATCTGGGTCACAACATCCTCATGTTAGATCCGGTGTTGGTTCATGGCATCTTTGTATGCCTGCAAGTGTTCCTCTATGGTTTGTGAGCCTAGGTGCTCATATCATGGGCAAATCTTTTCCAGGTGCGAGGATAAATCGTTGGTTGCGCCCAGAAAAGTTCCCATAGGGGATCCCATATTTCTGAAATATGCAGCCAGTTGGGGAGCTGAATTTTGAGTAGGCTGAACGCTAGTTCTTGGGGTTGTCTGGGAGGTTTGGATATTCTATGGTACACTGGACCCCCAGACAATAGTGGCTGGTGTGATTTTCAGGGTCTGTTTCTTTTGAGCAGGAGGCTCGAGCTCGACAAACCTTTCGGGGTTAGGGGCTGATCTAAGGATTCTTTCAAATTTCACTGGGGAGAAAGACCCAATCCCACTAAAGTCTTGACTCCTAAAACTATGGCTTGGGGAACCCTCACGAGGTGTAAAATCAGAATCCTGAGAAGGGGACGAGTTCATGCCCTCCTTCTAGCACCAGTTTCTATTGATGGGACTCTTGTGACCAGGTCCACCAACAGAGGTAAGTTGTCACCAAGTACCGAGGTACCGGCGAACTTCGCCTGTAAAGGTTGTCAAGGGAAATGAGATTCCCCGGGCCTCCAAGCATGTGAGAGTCAGGTCTTGATGGTGTGGGGCTCGGTTGGGAGATGTGACTATTTTTTTTGAGGGGGATAGCTGGTTATCTTCAACTCGTTCTCTCCGAGGATTCAAGTAGGTGGGGGTTCCTGCAAGCGTGCATTCACTTTAACAGATAAAACTCGAAAGATACTGTAGAGTTAGAAATATTTCATCTACCTATAGTTACACCAAATGTTCAAGACATCAACAATGCTCTAACACACTACACTAAATACCGAAGAAATATACAACCATTAGTTCATATTTTATCAGTAGAAAAGGAAAGGAGGTTGTTAATCTACTTTAAGTATCAGAGCAAAGGACATTAAGAACATAAAGCATAAAATACCGTTAACCTAGAAGACAGAATGTCAACAACATCATTGAGAAAATTTCTTCTTCTTCATTAACATTTCTTCCAGCAAGCACTGGTGCGTGGTACAATGGTGGCTCTAGGGGAGCATCTAACTACTGAAAACTTAGAAACTATGGAGCATTGAGCTTTGCAAATAAGAACTGAGTAAACCAGGTTACTATTAACTGTGGACTGCAAAATCATCAATTTTTTTGACCCTTGGAATGAAGTCAAACTTATTATTTATACACATATTTCTATCTAACCCTAACCCTAACTCATTTTACACTTTATGATAAAATATATTATTTGGTGGCCGGTACTACCTGCACCATGTTACAAAAGACCTTGAGATGGAGAAGGTCTGACATGTCAGAAGAATAATACAAGGATGGAGCGGAAGAATCAGCCTCAAGAAGAGAGCCAGAGAGGAGAAGGAAGAAATTTGATCCCCTGGGGATCGAGGCTACATGCCTCATAAATGGGAAAAGTGGCGCCCTATATCTGATGCGCTAGGTGTATCTCTAAAGTGACGCCTTGGGAAGATCACCTGTTTGAAAACCTCTTGCCGATCTAACGTGCCTTGATATAGCCATCCACCTTCTGAGAACCTTTATTAACTTCTACCCACCCTCTGGAAACCTTTATTAACTGCCTTGGAAGTGACTGGTCGGCCTTTGGGAACTGGGACATGGGTCACTGAAAGAATACAAAATGTAGGATCTGGGATTCCGGGATCTGAGAACTTGCATTCCAAAAGAATAAAGAACACAAAACACTTAGGTTTTCTCTGACCCCTAGAGAAACCTTTATTGCTTACTATCATTGAAGCTCTAGAGGAGACAGGAAATTCCATCTTCATCGATGTCTTTAAGGCCGACCTGTCGGTACTTGGCCACCTCAATCTGTTCTCCTAGGTCCAGAATATTATTCTTAAATTCTTCAGCCATTTTTTCCACATCATGACCACTGAGTATCATGTAGGTTATTTGCATCATTTTAGCTCAGTCTATCCCCTCTAAGGATTGATACCTTGATTCCATTAATTCATCAAACTTTCCCAAAATATATTCCTCCGACGTGCATGTGTCAGTGCTAAATAGATCAGCTCCGGAGACCTTCGAAACAAAATACTTGTATAAATTGAAAGAATATTAGACTGCATTGACCTTATCATGTAGAGTCCCCACCAATTGCTTGATTACCCCCAATGTGAGGTCAAGTCTGGAGTGCTGGGTCTTTACAAAATCAAATGACTCTTCCCCTAAAATTCCAGACTCGGAGACAATCTTCTCTCCGAGGCCGATGAGTTCCTCTAACTCAACCTTCCATGCCTCATAATTCTCGATGTCCCCCTTCCATATGTTGATGGTGGTTTCAGCCTGATGTAGTACGTGGCGGGCTGCATATAAGTCTGGGAGTGTGGACACCAGGAAGCGCCAGATGTTTCCTAATTGCAAGGCAACCTATTCATCAACCACTTGGGCCTTCTTTTTTATTGCCTGTAATGAGTCTATATCACTCTATGGAAGCAGTGCATCTGACGTAGAAGCCCTCAAAGGAATAACATTAATAGGCCAGGCTAGCTCAGTCAACAACCCCATGAGGTTTGCATTTTTCTCTTTTTCTGCCTTGAACTTTTGAGCCTTCTTTTCGTAGCGAGCCTCCACTGCCTTGGCTACTTCTTTCAATAGGTTCAATTCATCCTATTTTCCTCTCTTCCCTAGTGACACTTTTGTGACATTGTAATCTCTGGCCTCAGCCATTATCGCGTCTGCATCTGGGGAAGGCATCGCGATTACTGCGACTATTTCTCTGCCTGGCTCGGTTCAAAGAGTGTGAACTGTTTGGGATTTCTTGACCTTAGGTGGGCTCTGCGCCTGAGCCATCATCTCCGCCAAAGAAAGATGGGCTCTGGGTGTTGATGGGGCCTTTCTCTTTCGAGATTCTACCAACCATTATGGCGATAGGGGTGGCTTTGTAGCCAAAATCTATTCCTGTGTCTTCTCCCTGATATCCTGTTGTGCCCTTTAAACAGTATGAGTCTCCTCTGACTCCTCTGTATCTTTTGATTCACTGGCGATGTTTATCCCAGTGAGATCTGTATCCTTTACCCCGATATCTATGTTTTCAGCAATATTTGGGTCCTTATTGGTTTCCCCGGGGTTTTCTTCCTCTTCCTGTTGTTGTTCTTTTTCGGCCTCTATTGCTAGGGTGTCTTCTTCTATTGGTACATCCTTTGGTAGTGGGGGAGGAAACGGGCTGAGATTTAACATTTGGGCTGCAGTGATTACCTCCCCAAATGTTCCCTTTAGGAGTGGCGTTTGGAACACGGTGGTCAGAGTCATGGTTTCTCCTGTGGGTCTAGTTTCCCTGGCCGATGTCGTTTGTCTATTTTGCTTTTGTTGGCCTGAAGCTCCTATATCCTGTGTTTCTGGGACTTCGAAGGAAATTTCTTGCTTTGTCCCTTTTTCTTCTTCCATGTGTACCTCTTGCTCTTGTGCAGGTTCCTGTTCTGGAGCTTCCTCCTGCTCTGGGATCTCCACCTCCGGCTGTACAATATCTCCCTACAAATTCTTAAACTTGTCAGCCCTAAATATATCATCAAATTCCTGAGGTGGAGGGTTTGCCGGGATGTGAGCGTGCTCTTGTTCCTTCTCCAGCTCTAGGGAGTCAGAGGAAAGAATTTCTACTTGTGGGATTTGCGGCATCCCCAGCTCTAGTTTTGTCTTTGGCTTTGGATTAAGCCTTTTCTTTTGCTTGGTGACCAATGGAGGCCCCGTGTCCCTTAGGGCTGCCCGCTCCTCTTTCGGATCCAATCCTGTTGCCCTAACCATTAATGTTTCTAGTGAAGGGGAAGAGGGAGGATGAACAGGTCCGGTCATGAGTATTGGAGTGGCCAACCATGTGATTAATTCTCCCTCATCTGCTGGGAGGCCGCTATTGATTGTTTTAGTTGTTCCTTTATGGGGGTCTCCTGTAGATTTGGAGTTTCTATTATTCTTTTTCCCCTATCCTCCCCCTGTGAAGAGGTTCCGGCCCCGGAAGTCAGTTTTGGTACCGTCGGGCTAGCCCGGTGGGTACTCCTGAGGCATACTCTCTTGAAGTATTCGTGGCTGTGCTCAACCATGTTGTGAGTGATTTCCTCAATGGTAGGCCCCTCCTGGGCATTCCAATCTACTAGTGGGAGGGCCATCTTGTCAATCCCCTTTGCCTTGTACTGGGGATCTATTGTGGGTTCGACATCTGAGAAGTCATCTAGAAATTTCTAGAGCTTCAACCTTTCCATCATCCCCATAGTCATCCAGACATAATGCCGGCTCCGGACTTCAACATCATCTTGGAAATATTCCCAGAAATCCTCCATGTGATATCGATGGGGCTCTGATGCCCGGGGTAGTGCCTTTGCAATTTTACCTAGCGGATCAAAGTTCTTCCGCGCTAAATAGAATTCTGCCAGGTTCAAGCTCTTGAGTTCGCTATCTGCCTCCTTAGCTATGGCTAGACTGCATAAGTAAATCCCAAAAGTGATTGGGAATGGAATATTTGTCACCTTCTTCAAGGCATATAATGCGTGCAACTCCATTATTTGCCTACAATATTCTAGGAGAATTATCTTGTTCCCACAATGTTTGGGTAACAAGTAAGGCTTCCC
Organism: Thuja plicata; assembly: GCA_018584345.1. Lineage (NCBI taxonomy): Eukaryota > Viridiplantae > Streptophyta > Pinopsida > Cupressales > Cupressaceae > Thuja > Thuja plicata. Next base: position 442,050 of record MU227276.1, read on the forward strand.
AGAGAAGTCAATTATCCTTATGTAGGTATGATGCTGGAATTGGATGTAATAATGGCCATAAATGCTAACCAAATCCATTGCCTCCTTGGAGAGGCGGTACCCTGCATCCCAGGTAGGCGTGAGTAGGTTGTAGTAGATGAAGGCGTCAATCACCCGACAGAAACTGGGGAAACTAGCCTCCCATTGAATTTGCGAGAAATAATCTAGGGAGCCTTCTAACCTTGGATGATCCCAAGTACACCTAATGTGAGTAACCTATTGGTAATGGGTTGTTGTTGCACTAAGTCCCAGAGAACATAGGAGGTCATATAGAATTTGCGCTTCTGGACCACCTAGAGGAACTGAGAATCTACATGGTTTGAGATAATGGCAGCCCAATCAAAGTATTCTCCATTGGTGGTGATGCCAAGCAGAAAGTGGTACATTCATCCTGAGAACTCTCGGGCATGGGGTTTCCCGAAGATCTGGCATAGTGCTAATATCCCCATCTAGATACTTTCTTTAAATTCAAATCGGGGGATTTCCAATTTCATTTTCTTGAGGTCCCTCTTCGGAGTCATGAGGCAATGGTTGTTTACATATTATTGTGTGGTGACCTCCAGCTGCTAAAATTGCTTCAAGGCATCAGATCTAGTAACGATAGTGGGGCTATCAAATTGAGGGATCCCCAAACCCATTCGAAAAGTATCAGCGTCAAGAGACACCATGGGGGTGGGAAATTCAGTCGAGATCGAGGCTGCGAGCATGATGGCCTAGACGAAAGAGTTGTAATGTGCGGCAAGTGTAAGAATGAGCTCTGGGGCCTACACCGAGCATGGGAAACAGGCGGCCTTCAGAATCCTAGAATCTCCAACATTGATCGCCAACGGATCCCCACACTGTCACTGAATGAACATTATCTTGACTAGGGCCTGCATTTTGGCCCACATTCCGACACTGGTGTCAGTAATCAACTGGCTCCATTTTGGATTTGACAGCTGCCCTGGTGGCCGCCGTGGATGGAAGTTCCAGACTCCTGAGTGGTGAAGATGCGGAAGCCTCAGACATGATGAAGGCACGTTGTTCTGAAAACCAGTAAGGCAAGGTGACTGTTATAATTTGTAGATAAATAATATTCAGGGATCCAGAGATCTTACCACCGAGGTGCGTCCTTTTCCTGAAAAGTTAGTTTAGGTTCAAAAATCCAGAGAAGTGTATATATAATGCAGACTTAGAAATTAACCCCTATTCGGGCCCGGGGGTTTCAACATACTTAATGGGAGTAGGATGTGAGATGGTGAAGGCAAAAGACCCGGTGTCCAGAAAACTAACCGTTGGGAAATGTGAGCAAAAAGTGAGTTGTTAGGCCCACGTGGACGTCACATGGCTATTGCAATAAATGGGGAGTTATGGAGACGGTAGCACCAACTGTCCAAACTTGCAAAAGATAGAGGCCACTTGGACAACCTTAAATGCATACATGGGACATAAATGGATCATAAAGGCTGGCTGACGGAGGAGAGAGAAAACCACCTGGTTGAAACTGGCCGAGAGCCAAGTTCCAACTAGGTGGTATTCTGTATGGAGCAATCTCGCAAACTTGGATGAAACAGTAGATAAAACATGACAAGCTTGAGGTGAGACTAGATGAATACACACATAATATACACCTAAATACAGTGGGGCCAAAGGGTATATACATGGAAAATGGAAGGAAATACATTAAATACACTAGATTTACAACAAAAAGACAATGCGGAACAACCCTATACAAAATAGCATGGAAAATGTACAAGCATATACAATATCTACATTATCCTACACCTGCACAAAGAGCAGACAACCCTCTAGCAGAACCAACCCACCAACAGGTGGCTAACCAGACGACAAATGCAAAACAGGACGGAAACAAAGAAAAACAAAAACACAAACAAAACACAACGAGAAGCAGAAAAATGGAAGGAAGAAACAGGAACACCAACCTGGAGTCCAAAGAAAGGGCAAGGAAGGAAAAGGCTCTCTAAACGCTCTGCAACAGCTTCCACCTCCAAACGCTCACCAATCAACACTGAAAACAACTTGTAATCGCTCAGAACAACTCGGGAAAACTCGCACTTAACTCTTGCTCAAATCGTTAAGGAATCGCTCTGAAACGCTTAAGTGTTTAATCATGATAATTGTGAAAAATACAGGTGATTCCTATTTATAGCTAAGGTGAAAAGCAAGTTACCTTTCCTTTCGCAAACTTCAGAACAAGCAGACCTCCGGATTCCGGGCTTGGGGATTCCGCGCGACCATACCCCCTTATGAAAAAGAGACATCGTGGCAGAGAATCCTGGAGTCTAGAATCTGGCTCCTGGACAAGAAACAACCAGCTTTGGGACTGGGTCCTGGAGACACAAGGGACAAAAACACAAAGCAAAACCAACACCGCGGGAAAGAAAACCCGAAGAAGAAAAACAAAGAAACAAAGGCAAAAGAAAAGGCAAGAGCCAAAAGCATAAAACAAAAAAAAGGGGGACCCAACATTTTGTACACAGAATGTAGGGACGAGAGGGCATAACACAACCTATTAGTGCCTTGCTTCTTGTCGACCTCCAATGGTGGGTCTGTGTGCAAAGTAAATTGTGCCCTTCCTACGGTAATCCCATTACCTCAGCCATGATTGATTGTGAAAATGGTACCTTTAATCCCTTGACAGTAGCCACCCCGTCATGGAGTGTGCTTATGAACTGTAATGCCACCTCTTCATATTGGCTGGTCAGCTTAAGAATATAATCAATCCATCCCCTGGCTTGGAACAGTGGAATGCAAGCTTGACTATTTAGCAGGATGTCATGAACCATGGATTCACAATGAACTAAATCTCCACCCATGTTCGAAGGGTATGAAAACACACAAACAAGATTACACAAGCAACACAGAGATTTGCACAAGTTATATCAAACAAGTTTGCAGATAAAATTGGAAAGAGGCGAATTCAGCAAGTATTTACAATGATGGAAAGTTCTGGACTTCAAGATTTCACATGCTATATGGGGAAATGAATATAGATCTATCTCATCTCAAGAATTGAACTATTCATCATTACTCAACAATCATCCGTATGGACACCTTGGCTTATGTGTGCAAAACAAAATCACTCATTTTGAGGTTGTCCCATCTCATAGACTGAATTGGTAATAATTATGCAAAAAGGTACAATACATTTTAAAAATTTAAAAACATAGCATTCAATACATACGTGTTTATATAAAACAAATCACAAATTCCCCCCCAACTTAAGTACGCAAATGGGCCCACATGTGCGCATATGATGAGAGCGACGAGAAATAAAAAACTTATAAATGAATTAAATGCCAAGGATAGTACACACACCTGATGACATACTGGAGGCTCCGCGAAATTGCCATCTAATGAAGGGAAATAAAATGATGTGGACGGGTGGCAGATATTTAATAATGAAGTGAAATGAATATTTATTGCAAAGAAAGGTACTTTCCAGAGGAAAGTAATTTATTATGGTAGGTGGCGATCGTGGATCAAAGGGAAGAACGAATATGAGCGAGAGGTTCATATCCATCAGCTACAGGAGAGTCGTGAATTTCAACAGAATTAAATTGTTGTAGGAACTCCGCCTTATTTTGGTGCTTATGGTATAATTTGAGGTGGTGACCATTAACCAACAACTTGAAACAGACGGGGTCAACAGTAGACAACTATACAACACCATTGGAAAAGATAGCAACAATTTCATAAGGCCCTAACCAGCAGGCTTGAAACTTACCAGGAGCATGCTGATAATGGGAGTCATAGAGAAGAGCCCAATCACCCACCGCAAAACACTTGTCTTTGATGAACCGGTCATGCCAAAGTTTTCGTTGCTGCTGAACCAACTCAGTATTAGACAAAGCAGATTTTTGGTACTCATCTAGATTGTTCAATGTGAGAACTCTCTCCTGCTATGTCGCAACAAGGTCAAGGTTGAGCTCCAATGCTGTACACAATGTCTTATGCTCAAACTTGACAGGCATCATAGTTGTCTTTCCATAAACTAATTGAAACGGAGTGAATCTTGTAGTAGATTTCCAAGTAGTTCGGTAGGCCCACAGTGCTTTAGGAAGTTTGGCCGCCCAATCCTTCTTGTGAATAGCTACCGTCTTAGTAAGAATGGCCTCCATTTCCCAGTTAGTGACTTAAACCTGACCATTGGCCTACAGATGATAAGGAAAGGACTTGCCATGGCGAATTTTATAGTCCTCCATCAGAGCGGCTATAAGGTTGGAAGTGAATTGTGCACCCTGATTAGACACTATTTCTCCGGGAACACCAAATTTTGTAAAGATACATTCATATAAAAACTTGGCAACATTGGTATCTCGTGGATGCTTCATTGGTTTAGCCTCGGCCCACTTGGTAACATAGTTAGTGCAAATTAGGATATAGGACTTACCATGAGAAGATGGATCAATGGGACTGACGAAGTCAATGCCCCACTTATCAAAGGGTGTGACCACCACCTAAGGCTGCAGGGGCATTTCATCTATCTTGGTAGGCTGGCCCGTGCGTTGGCATCGATCACATTTCTTAGTGTACTAAGTTGCATCTTTGTGGAGGGTCAACCAATAATAGCCTGTAGTCAAGATCTTGAAAGCCATACATTTCATTACAAAGTGGCCACCACATGGCTCATCATGACATTCCTGGAGGATAACATAGGTTTCATCCTCTCGGATGCATCTGCGCATAACCTGGTCTGGACTAGTATAAAACATGAAACCAACAATCCAAGAAAAATTGAAACTTTTATCGGCTAGCAATCTGCTCTCCTTTTAAGAAAATTGAGCCGGGGTCCTACCTGTGGTGAGGTAATTGGAGATGTTAGGATACCATGGATTCTGGGTTGTCAATAAAAATAGATGTTCATCCAGAAAGTTGTCATCAATTGTTGTAGGATCATCAGGAACATGCAAGCGAGAGAGAAAATCAACGACAACATTGGCTTTCCCTGGCTTGTCAATGATTATGATATCAAATTCCTGCATGAGGAGCAACCAATGAGCCAATATTCCTAAGATAGTTGGTTTATTCATCAGGTACCGAATTGCAGAATGGTCTATATGGACAAAAATCTGATAATCAGTGATGTAATGCCTAAATTTATTCAAAGCATAAATCACTGCAAGCAACTCTTTTTCATTCACCGCATAATTGAATTCTACACCCTGAAGATTCTTACTGATATAATAAATGACATGTTCAATTGCATCTTCTTGTTAGCCCAATATTGCTCCTATAGCATAATCGGAGGCATCAGTATGAATGTCGAATGACAATCCCCAATTTGGCCCACGCAATACTGGTGCGGTTGTCAAAACTTCCTTAAGCTACATGAAGGATTTTTCACAATCCGAATTCCAAGAAAAATCAGAATCCTTCTTCAGCAAATTATAGAGGGGTGCTGCAATTTAGCTAAAATCCTTTATAAACCATGTGTAGTATCCAGCATGGCCAAGGAAACTCCGGACATCCTTCTGCTTTTCTGGTGTGGTCAGAGTAGTGATGACTGAAATCTTGGCCGGGTCTACCTGGATGTCGTGTGAGGAAATAAAATATCCCAACACAACACCTTCCTCCATCATCATGAAGCGTTTCTCACTATTGAGAGATAGATTGTATTCCTGGCAGCGCTTGAGGACTTTCTCTAGCTTGAGCTTGGCCTCTACATATGTGTTCCCATAAGCGGTGAAGTCGTCCATATAGATCTCCATACAATCAATAGATATGTCAGAGAAAATACTAATCACAGCCTGCTGGAAAGTGGCCGGAGCATTACACAAACTGAATGGTAAGACAGAATATGCAAAGGTCCCCCAGGGACAAGTGAAAGTGGTTTTCTCCTGATCCTAAGGAGCAATTTAAATCTGATTGTAACCACTAAATCTGTCTAAGAAGGAAAAATATTTCTTGCCAGCTAGATTATCCAAGACCTGATCAATAAAGGGTAAGGGAAAATGATCCTTCTTGGTGGCTATATTCAATTCCCTATAGTCAACACAAACTCTCCATTTACCCCCTTTCTTAGGAACTATAACCAATGGTGAAACCCATTGGCTATCACAAATGGGGCATATGAAGCCAGCGTTTAGCAACTTCTGAAGTTCAGATTTGACTATGTCACGTAACACAGGATTAACCCGCCGCTGAGGCTAGCGTACAGGTTTATAATTTGGGCCAATGTAGATCTTATGAGTACACAGTTTGGGATCTAATCCTCTCATGTCAGTGTAATCCCAGGCAAATTCCTGCTGATGTTCTTGTAGCAATACTAGGATATCCTTCAGGTGAGAATGTGTCAAAGTACTGCTAATGTTTAACTCTTTACCCGGACTGACTTCAACCTGAATTACCTTGTCTACCATTGTGATTGGGGCAACTGGAAGAGAAACCATTTCATGAGGCAATAAAGAATGAAGGAAGCGGGAAGATACAGAGTATGAACATGTATGTGCAGGTGGCAAAATAGGTTCCAAGATACAGTCAGACTGTGAGCACCACTGAGGACTGCGACCATATTCATTTGTAACAATGGATTCGAGTACTTTATCGTCCTCCTTAGCAGTTAAAAAGGGATCTCTATCAATGGCCATGAGCTAATGGATCGAGTTGGTTTCTAGATCAAGATCATCCAATTCTGGCCATATGGCATCTTCATCTTGCAACATAGGTTGAGCAGGGGAGTAGAGGGTCAAGTTTTTGGTATGGACTCTATTGGAAATTGTCATCTTTTCCGATCGACAAGCTATGAAGGCGTCAGCGGTGGCTAACCATGGTTGTCCTAAAATAAGAGGATACCCTCCCATATCGGCTTTAGGGGATAGAACAACAAAGTCCATTGGATACTCCCAAGAATGTAAGGTAACTAGGACATCTTCTATAACCCCATCTGGTTTAACAGTAGAGCTATTAGCTATTTGCAAAATGGTTGGTGTATCGCGGAGGCCAACAATGTTTAAATGGGACAATACTTCTTTGGTCATGACATTGATAGACACACCCAAATCAACTAGGGCATTTGGGACTTGAATACCTTAGATGGTGACTGTAACCACCAGACTCCTGGGATCAGGTTACTTGGGAATAGTCAACTTTTCTGACATAAGGTCAAAGAGCTGGCCGACAACATGAATGGTTTTTGGATCCTTTTTCTTCCTGCCAGGTTGTTTTATGCAGGCTTCCCGTATGGCTTTAGTGTAGGTAGGGACTTCTTTAATAGCATCCAACAAAGGTATTTTTACTGTTATCTATTTCAATTGGTCAAGCAAGTCTGCTATTGCATGGTTTACTACAGGTTCAACTTGATTGGCTAACCTTTGGGGAAATTGGGGCACTTTGGCTACAGGAGCAGGCACATCTTCATGGTCAATAGGTGGCTCTTTGACCTCTATTATGATAGGTGTTTGAGGTGGCGGAAGCGTGGTCCCTGATCTCAGATGGATATCATTTAAGACATAACTCTGCTACTGAGTGGGCGGCTTGCTATTGGGATTGGGATTTGGCTGTGATGGCAGCGAAGTTTTCTTAGGAGGGTTGTTAGCGGTTGCAGGAGGAGGCATTAAGGCTTGTTGCTGAGGAGGAGGAATCAGGGTTTGCTGATTGGATGGATTAATCCATTGATTGGGTTGTTGCCACCCCTGCTGAGGTTGCTGCCAACCTTGGTGGTGTTGCTGCCAACCTTGTTGTGGTTGTTGCCACCCTGGGTGGGGTTGCTGCCAACCCTACTGAGGTTCCTGCCATCCTGGCTGGGTTTGTTGCCAACCTTGCTGGGGCTGTTGCCAACCCTGCTGAGATTGCTGCCACCCTGGCTAGGGTTGCTGCCACCCTTGGGTGCCCATATTTGGAAAATTATGCCATTGACTATTATTGAAATTTGGAAGAGGATCCTATGGCATACATGGTCTTGGAGCCCAAGGCCCGCATTGAGCAATGTAGAGCACCTCTCCATTTTCATCAATGGCTTTGAAGTTGGTGGGCATTGGCTGTGTCTCCAAATTTGCAATGGTCTTACACTTGTAGCTCATCTTCTTTTCTCGGCAATGTGGACAGTATTCAGCTAGCACCGCATCAGCATCATCTTTCTTTCTCCTTGCTTGCATGGTATCTATCTAAGTAGTGACATCATTAATGATGTTCCTGCTTGAAGTCAGAGAGAAGATTAGATAGCTCCATTTTTGAAACTCTAAAACCAGTAGATTTCTATGGGAGGTCTCTTATTCCTCCGCTTTTTTTTACAATGGCCCAGGAGTAGTTCAAGAAGATATTCTTGAAATCATTCCAATTTTTTTGTGTAATGTCACTACCAGCCATCAGGTACAAAGCTGCAATGCTCCCTTCATTGACACCTTTGAGAAATAGGTGTTTCTGAGATTCTTCATTCAATTGATGCAGAGTGTTGCGCTGTAGATTGAACATGAACCTAGAGACACAATCCTCCAGAGTCTCATCCTCTTTCTGGGTCATCCTGAATATATCATCTCCTTTCAAGTCACACCCCCTACAGTACTCTTTGTATTTGGAAAGAAACATGTTGCTCATGGTAGCCCAATCTACTACAATGTTGGCATCGAGGCTCATAAACCATCTCAGAGCAGCTTCCTTCAGAGTCGACGGGAATAACTTGAGCTTGTGTCCATCAGTTATATAGTCGTAGCTTCTGTAAAGGACATCAAACTTGAAGAGGAAGGTCTCAGGGTCTTCGGTGATGAGGCCATAGAATTTAGGAACTGTCGCAGAGGGTATGTTCTTCAAATTCTAGTTTTCCTATTGAGGAGGAATGGGGAAAGGGAAGGTTGGTTGAGCCATCCTTGGAGGAGGCCCTAAATGCTGCAGTAAATCTTCTGGCTCAGCAAAAAGCTCGTCGAGATGTAAGGACTCTTCAGAGGAGGATGAAGATGATGCGAAGTGGTCAAATGTATCAGCAAACATGTTCTCAAATTGTTCTTCGACTGCTTTGATCGCAACTTGGGTTTCCTCGAATTTAGGGTTAAAGATGTCGGTAAATAAGTCAAGAGGTCCAGCCTGATAATTTTGAGGGAGAAAATGCCCAAGATGATCTCTTCTCCTATGCATAAAAACAAAGGCTAAACTTAAATCTAAGATAATGACGCTAGGGTAGACTAGATTGAGTACACCATTCCCCGGCAATGGTGCCAAAAATGACTGCTCTTTATAACACTTATGTATTTTAAGGATTATGCATCTTTCCTACTAGAAATAATATGCCGAACTCATTAAATTATCGACCAGGGAACATAAGCTTTGAAATGCTATCGACAAGGTTTATGCTCTAATCTACTCTAAAAGTCATTACTGTTTAAGAAATGGAAAATGCTGAAATGAAACTAAACTAGGAAATGGAATCAACAGCTTAATTTAAAGGTAAAAGAACTTGCTGAAACAATAAGCTAATTCTTTGTCTGTGCTGCAGGAATCAGTAAACTAGCTAACTGCCTATGTTGCAAGAACAACCACTAGTGCTGTTACGAATGGCTTTAGGAGCAACAGAGTCCTAATTACTTCTAATGACTTGCAACTACTTCTACTGAACTATGAATTAGCTTCACCTCCCGCGTGGGCCCCCACAGAAGAGTGAATGAACAAGAACTCAGAAACTAAGAATTGAAGCTCTCATTGATCATTCATAAAACATGGATTACAAAAGATGTAGAAAATAAGATTGTATATCTTTCAATGGATTACAAAAGATTCCTGTAATACTAACTCTCTCTGGAATCAGAACTTCCAGATTATTTATCAACACTTTTAAAACAAACTCCTATCAACTAGGATTCCCCAACATCTGGGATATGGCAACCATTAAGAAGCATGATCAACAACTTTAACTACAGAAACAAACTGCATTTAATCATATATGAAATCTAAGAACGCACCGCTGCTATATATACTCCATCATGGCTGCTTTCCAGCTAAGACTTATCTGCAATAGGAACCATTCTCATCCGCGCGTAGTGGAATCATCATGAGCCCCACAACAGTTGGCCTTTTCATGGCATCACTCCGTTCTTTTAATGTTGACTCCTTCCTTCGCCGCGGATCCATCATTCCTACAAAAGGTTAGCACGTGCACATATCCAAGACAAGAATCCATATTAAGTTTCTTATTAACTCGCTCTCATCATATGGCTACAGGAAAACCACCCGACTTAAGGTAGGGCAAAAAGACATCGATTTAGTTCCATATACCCATGTAACATATAGAAAGTATATTTATAAACTCAAAACATTTCAC
>MU227276.1:467283-482607 GCA_018584345.1 Thuja plicata
ATGTTTACGCTCATGTCAGAAAATGCCATACTTGCCAAACTGCAGCACATCGTGAGCGTAACCCCGCCATGCCTCTTCAACCAGTCTACGAGGCTAGACCCTTTGCCCAGTGGGCATTTGACTTCATTGGGGAAATCAACCCCAACTCGTCTGCCAACCACCGATATATCCTCACTGCGACTGATTACTGTACTTGATGGTCTGAAGCTATACCTTGCAAAAATAACACGGCGGACGTAGTTATCAAGTTTTTGGAGGAAAACATCGTCACAAGGTTCAGAATGCCCTTTGCTTTAGTATGTGACAATGGTCTGGCATTTTCTTTCGCATAATTACTCGAATGGACCTACAATCGAAAGATCACACTGAAGTTCTCCAGCAATTATTACCCCCAGGGGAATGGCATTGCTGAATCAACAAATAAGAATCTACTTGAGGTGATCAAACATATGTTAGAACAAAATCCATGGGATTGGCATCAAAAGTTGAAATTCGCCCTCTGGGCGGATCGCATTCGCATCAAGGCCGCCCTGGGGACATCCCCATTTCACCTGGTTTACGGTCAGAACCCGGTATTCCCAGTCAACTTACAGATCCCAGTTTTACAGTTTATGTAGGAATTCAACAACAGGGACAACATCGTGGAGGTTCAGCTCCTAAACTTGGTAAGAATGGAAGAACATCGAGACGCAGCCCTTGAACATTTCGCGTGTCATCAAGCAGTGGTAAAATGATGGTTCGACAGAAGAGCCCAATACAAGGCTTTTCAGATCTTGGATCTGGTCCTGTTGTGGGATAAGGCCCGGGAGAAGAAAGGAAAGCATACCAAGTTCCAACAACTCTGGCTTGGACCGTACTTAATTTCAGAAATCTGCGGGGCCAACACTTACTGCCTTAACACCTTGACTGGAGAACCTGTTGCATTGCCTGTTAATGGACAGTTTCTCAAACACTACTTCAAGTAAGGATAAGTTTGTCCAAAGTTGTATTATATGTAAATATCCCCTTGTAAATAGTCCTGTCGGCTGTCCTCCAGGATAGTCTTTGTTTTTGCTTTCGGTCTTCTTTTGGTCCCGGCGTTTCTGTTCCGTCTTGCAGGAATTGGGATGCTTCGCATAACTTTGGCCTCTGGTGTAAATACCTCCGGCATGGTGAACTTTAGAATCTATCTTTAGCACGGTGGAATCTACCCGGTCTCCGGGTTTGTTTTACGGATCACGGCACATTTTTGAGCAATCTCCATTGGGTGTTGTCTCCGGGGGTCTGGCAATCAGTGAACAAAAATAATATAAGGAACAAGTAATTGGACACGCCGGGGGTAGATCAGCTGTACTGGTTGGTTGATCCACGTCTGAAAATCTAAAGAAATTCTTCCCCAGTCCAGAGTTTTATCCTCTTCGAATATCTAAATATAGGTGGACAGGTGAAAGAAGTACCGCCATTTGAATTTAGCTAAGCTTAAGCTCAATGGTGAAAGAAGTACCGCCTTCCCCACCCAGAAATAAATAAAATAATAAGAGGAAGCGGGACAAAACTCCGGTCTCTGGGGGAAACGAGCAAATCGATGACTGGTTTGATGTAATTAGTACCTCTTCTCTATTCCTCCCTGAGGTCATCGGCTTGATTTCTTTCCAAAGCACACACGACACCACTGATGAAAAGCTACGGACTGACTCCTGTGTGGTTGGGTTCTCTCAGATATGCTGTTCTTGGCCTGTTAAACGCTTCGGGAGGCGGATTGATTCTAGTTGTGCTAACCATAGATTCTATGGTTCTCAAATGCGCTAAGGCATTTGTCCCAAATAGTCGCCATTTGTTATGCCCTACATCCCCGTCCCTACATTTTGTGTGCAAAATGTTGGGTCCCCCTTTTTTTCCCTTGTTTTGCTTTTTGCTACGGCTTTGCCTTCTTTCTTTTCCCTTCTTTTCCTTTTGCTTTCTTTCTCCGGGGTTTTCTTCCCGGTGTGTGTTGTCTTCGTGGTTTGGTTTTCCCCTCTGGGATTCCGGTCCCGGAGGTCATCTTTTGTCGGAAGCCGGATTCCGGACTCCGAGATTCTTTGCTATGATGTTCTTAGAAATATCATCATAAGGAATCCTGGGGCCCGAAGTCCAGAGTTTTTGCCTGACCTAAAATCCCCGGAAGAGGAGGATTACTTTTTACTGCGGATATAAATAGACTCACCTGTCATTTTCACATTTACCGCGATTAAAACCTTCGAGCACTTAGAGCGAAATAGAGCGATTCAAAGCGATTAGCAGAGCAGTTACAGAGAAATTTGTGATAATAAAAGCTTAACACCTTATGTTGTTTTCAGACGTACGCTAGCGCTCCGTGGTGGTGATCTCGACAGCCTGACGATTCGAAGTTGTTGCAGAGTTCTCGTGGTAATATTTCCTTTCCTCCGCCTTTTGCACCTTCAGGTTGGTGCTTCGGCTTCCCTCTTCTCCATTTTTCTTTCGTCTTTTCTGGTTCTCTTGGTTTGCCTGGTTTTGTTTTCGTTTGCTTCGTTTCTCTGTCGTGTCTTTCTTTTGTCTTCTGGTTTTGCCGCCCGTTGGTGGGTCAGCTCTGCTAGAAGGTTGTCCGCCTTTTGTGCAGGGGTAAATAGTCTGTAAATAGTTTGTAAATAGTTTGTAAATAGCATGTACATGATGTAGACAATTGTATATATCTATTTCTGCTTTGTCTGGTTTTCTCGCAGGAGTCATCCCGTGTGTATATTCGTATATATATGTGCATTTCTGTAGATATCCCTTTTATATCTCCTCCCTTCCGTGTGTACATCCTTCAGCTCTGTGTGTATCCTTTCGGGTGGCTTGACGAGCTGGTCGAGTCGCCTTTGCTTCTGGTTTTCGCCTCCAAGTTTGCTTCGAGGCAGGAAACCACCTGTTTGAAACTCGGCTCGTGGCCGGTTTCAAACATGCGGTTTTCTCTCTCCTCCATCAAGGCTGTCAGAGCCTCATTTATTTCCCATGTGTGCAATTACTTCCAGCCAAGTGGCTTTCCCTTTTCACATGTTCAAACAGTCGGCTCCGCCGTCGTCGCCATCGCATCCAATTGACGCCAACACACGTGGCGCCCACGTGGACTTACCTTCGCATTCTTCATTGTTAACGGTCATTTCTCTGGGCCTCGGGCCCCTTTACCACCCCTCATCCTATGTCTTCGCCAAATGTGATAAAATTTCCCAGACCCGGAGATATGATGAAAATCTTAAGTTCATATGTTTTGCTTTTCGGATATCTTTATGCAAAACTAACTTTTCAGGAAAAGCAAATGACGCGGTGGTGAGAACTCTGGACCCCGAAGTAATTGTTTCATTCTGATAAAATATTTTGATGGTCACTTTGTCTCACAGGTTCGGACTTCAACTTCCAACCATGTCTGAAGCATCTGCATCATCCCCTCCCGGAAGCCTGGAATTACCAACGACAACAGAGACCAGGGCAGCTGCAAAGTCAAAGATAGAGAGGGCCCTGGCAAAGCTGCCCCTCACCATGAAATTTGTGTAAGACAATGAGATAGTGGGCTCAAAGGTTGAGTCCAAAGTGAAACTAATGACCGACGCCAGCGTCGAAACTTGGGCGGAAATACAGGCCCTGGTGAAAGTAATGCACATCCAGCGGCAGGCTAGAGATAAACTTGCAACCAACGTCGGTGGTTCCGAAATCCTCTGGGCAGCTTGCTTCCCGTGCTCCGTGCAGTCCCCGGAGCTTGTCTTAGCATTGGCAGCCAACTACAATCCTTCTATCTGGGCTATCATGCTCGCAGCCGTAGAACCCACGGGGTTCCCCACTCCACTGGTGTCCCTCGACCCAGTTACTTTCCAGGCAGGCCTAGGCATCCCACAGTTTGATAGGGCCACAGTGGTAACAAGGACTGATGCCTTGAAATAATTTTCTCAACTGGAAGATGCCGCCCAGGTGTATATAAACACCAACTGGCTCAAGGTCCCGAAGAGGGACCCAAAAAGAATGAAGATCGACATCCCCCGCTCTGAATTCAAGGAGAGCATCCAGATGGGGATGATAGCATTGGCCCAGGTCTTCGGGCAACCCTCTGCCCAGAAATTTGCAAAATGGATGTATTATTTCCTCCTCGACATCTCCACTAAGGGGGAATTCTTCGACTGGGCGACCATAATCTCCAATCACGTCGACTCCCAGTTCCGACAGTTGAATGAGAAGAAGAAGTTTTATATGACTTCTTACATTTTTTGGGCCTTGGCCCAACAGAGGTCCCACTCCAATGGCCTGCTTACAGACGGCGTCCTCGGATTTGGCCCGGGACAAAAAGCACTGTGGGATTATTTCTCACAGATCCAATCGGAGGCCAGCTTCCCCAGCTTCTGCCGGGTAAATGATTCATTCATTTACTACCATCTACTCACGCCCACCCGGGACGCTGGATACCGCTTATCTACTGAGGCGATGAAATTGGTTAGTAGTTACGGGCACTACTATATTCAGTTCCAGCAGCATACCTACATTAGGGTCGCCGGCTTCTCTGGGAAACCCTACTTGTTGCCCAAGCATTGTGGGGACAAGATCATGCTGCTGGAGTATTGCAGGCAAATGATGGAGCTGCATGCCTTCTTGGCCCATAAGAAGGTCCCTAATGTTTCATTCCCAATCTCCTGTGGGAACTATACCTGCAGTCTGGCTGCCGTGAAGGAGGCAGACAACGAGCTAAAGTGTTATAACTTGGAGGAATTTTATCTGGCGCGGAGAAACTTTGATCCGCATGGCCGAATTGCAACAGCACTGCCCCGGGCTTCGGAGCCCCACCTCGCACACATGGAAGACTTCTGGGCTGATTGCCAGGATGACGTGGATGTGTGAAGCCGGCATTATGACAGAATGACGGCTGGAATGATGCAGGAGCTAAAGCTCCGGAGGTTCCCGGCGGGCTTTTCAGACACCGCCCCACCACAGATCCCCAGTACAAGGAGAAGGGGATAGATAAAATGGCATTGCCAGCAATAAATTGGGCCACCCAGGAAGAGCATACAATTAAGGACTTCACTCGGAAAATTATCGAGCGAAGTCACGCATATTTTAAACGGGTGTGTCCTGGGAGTATGCGCCAAGCTCCCCGACCGGTACCAAAATCAACACCGCCGGCACCAAGATTGACCCCGGGGGCCGGGCCATCTTCACAGGCTGGGACTTCTGCACAAGGCGCAAACAAAGGAAAGGGAATAGCCACAACCCCCTCCGCGCAGCAGATTCCCATACTAGAATAGATTCAACAATCTGTGGCAGCCTCCCAACAAATGAGGGAGCAACTAATGACAAGGCTGGCCACTCCCCCGCTTATGTCCGGACCGATTCGTCCCCCTTCCTCCCCATCACTGGCAGCCTTAATGATGAAGGCAACTGGGGTAGATCCTATGGAAGCGGCGGCAATAGCCGATGCGGGGCCGCCTTTAGTCACCCGGAGGAAGAGAAAGCACATCCAGCAGCCGAAGGCAGAACCGGTGCCAAGGGCATCCCTCCCCAAAGAAGTAGAGATCCTCTCTTCTAGTTCCCCAGAACCGGAGAGAGAAATAGAACAAGCAGAGGTCCCAGCCAGTCCCCCTCCAGAAGAAGAGTTTGATTTATTTGCAGTCGATGAATTCAGAAATCTGCAAGGAGGCGAAACACAAGCGGAGACGAAAGTCCCGGAGAAAGAACAAGAGGCTGTGGACCTACGGGACCCGGAACAAGAAGAGCAGCAGACAGAAGAAGCACGACCGGAGATTGCCTCCGGGGCTCAGGCAGTACAAGGTCTGGGAGTGGACCAACAACAACTGAGTGAACAAAAGACATCCGCTGGGGAACCCGGACCTGAACCTTCGGGAGCAACCGTAACCCCAGCTGCCACATTCCAAATGCCACTCCCGGGGGCAACCTTCGGGCAGGTAATCACAGCGGCCCAAACTCTAAATCTTGGCCCGATACCTCCCTTACTGCCGACAGATGAGGAAAAAGAAGAAGAGCAACATGAAGAAATCCCCGAGGAAGCCGACCAGGGTCCAGACTCGCCAATTGACATCCGGGACCAGGCTGAGGATATAGAAATTGAGGATGTGGCTGCAGAAGAGGTTCCAGCAGGGAGAGAAACAGAGGAAGCATATGTAGAAAAGGAGCAGCCACCACCGGATACCGGAAGAGTGTCTGAAGAACAAAATCTGGCAGGAAGGCCACCTCTCCCACCTCCGTGGCTGGTGGAAAGATAGAAAAGAAAAGCCCAATCTGCTCCGGTGATCCCTCTCTCCCTGGCCGAGATGATGGCCTTGGCACAGGCCCCGCCAAAAGCAAAGAAGACCTGGACAGTTCATACCCTACGAACTGGGCCGGGCAGAGAAGCAATTGCAGTAGTGGCGACCCCTCCCCCAGATACCGATGAAGCAACTGCAGATCCCGCAGATTACAATATCGCAGAGGTATCCTTGGGCAAGAGAGGAAAGCAGGGCGAAGTGGGCCTGCTGAAGGAGGCAGCAAGGGCAGTGGAGGCCCGATATGAAAAAGAGGCCCAGAGGCTCAAGGCGGAGAAAGAGAAGAACGCAAACCTTATGGGATTGCTTGCTGAGCTGGCTAGACCCATCAACGCCGCTCCTCCACAGGCCTCCACATCAGAGGAATTACCGCAGAGCGACATAGACTCCCTGCGAGTAATGAAAAAGAAGGCCCAAGCAGTAGATGAATGGGTCGCTTCGCAGATAGGAAACACCCGACGTTTCCTAGTGTCCACTCTCCCAGATCTATATACGACCCGACAGGTTATTCTCCAAGCAGAAGCGCTGATTGAGCAATGGGAGAGTGACGCCGAGAATTACCAGGCGTGGAAGGTAGAGCTCAAAGAGCTCCTCACCCTGGGAGAAGATATAATTTCTGAATCCAAAATTTTGGGTGAGGAATCATTTGATTTCGTAAGGACTCAGCACTCCAGACTGGACCTCACATTGGAGGTAACCAAGCAACTGGTAGAGTCCTTACAAGAAAAGGTGAATACAGTGAAGACTTCTTCCAATTTATACAAGTCTTTTGTAATAAAGGCTTCCGGGGTTGATCCCCTTAGTATAAATACTTATACCCCTGAGGAGACAGTTTTGGGAAATTTTGATGAAATGATGAACTCTCGGTATCAATCCCCGGAGGGGATGGACGGGGCCCAGATGGTAAAATTGACCGAAATGGCGCTAAAGGGCCACAACGCCGCAAAAATGGTGGATGAATTCAGAAATAATGTTCCAGACCTGGGGGAACAAGTTGAAGTGGCCAGATATAGAAGGGCCAGCCTAAAGAAGATTGATGAAGACAGCATTTTCCGCCTCCTTCAGGCCTTTAGTGATAATAAATAGCCTTGAGTTTTCTTCGGGAACCGGGGAAACTTAAATATTGAACATTCTTTATTTTTTGTGGAACGTAAGTTCCCGGGTCCCGGAGTCACGGATCTAAAACTTTATATTCTTTCAGATGATTTGTGTCCTGGCCCCCGAGGCCGACCGGTCATTTTCAGAGGTAGTTAGTAAAGATGTCAGAGGGTAGTTGGGCATATCAAGAGGCATTGGCTCGGCAGTTGATTTCTGACAGGGTGATCTTCTCAAGGCGCCGTTCAAAGGTACACCCAACACGTTGGGGACAGGGCGCCGCATTTCCCATTTATGAGGCATGTAGCCTCGATCCTTGAGGGACCTACTTTCTTCTTTCTCCTCTCTGGCTCTCTTCTCGAGACAAATTCTTCCGATGTATATCCTTATCTTATTCTTGTGACATGACAGACCTATTTCGTCTCCAGGTCTTTTGTAGGGTGGCGCAGGTAGTACCGGCCCCCAGATATTGTATTTTATTAAAGCATAGTGAAATAGGGTTA
The DNA here is from genome assembly GCA_018584345.1 of Thuja plicata. Taxonomy (NCBI): domain Eukaryota; kingdom Viridiplantae; phylum Streptophyta; class Pinopsida; order Cupressales; family Cupressaceae; genus Thuja; species Thuja plicata. Next base: position 475,139 of record MU227276.1, read on the forward strand.
GTGTTAGAGAGTTGTATAAATAGGCAGATCGACCCATTTCCAAGGGTCGACGAAATTGATGATTTTGTTGTCCATAAGAAATAGCAAAGTGATTTCTGGTTTTAGTTGCAGAGCTCAATGCTCCATTGTTTTGTTCTTGGAAGTTGAATGCTCCCTTGGAGCCACCATTGTATCACGCACCAGTGTTTGCTGAAAAGAATATTAATGAAGAAGGAAGGATTCATGGCAATGATGTTGTTAACGTCCCTGCTTCTGAGTTGATGGTATTTCATGTTTTAATGTTCTGTATGTCCTTTTCTCTGAATATGTCAAAGTAGATTAACGACCTCTTTATTCCTGCTACTGATAAAATGCTAACTGATGGTTGTGTATTTCTTCGGTATATAGTGTAGTTTTTCAGAGTATTGTTGATGTTCCAGACATTTCAGCATGACTGTAGTTAGATGAAACATTTCTAACCCTGCAGGATCTTTTTCGTTTTATTTGCTAAGTGTGGAATACTCTGGGAAACCCCCTTTACCGTGTTGAATCTCCGGGAGAATGAGTTGAAGTAACCAGCTATCCCCCTCGAAAACAGTCACCTCTCCCAACCGAGCCCCGCACCGTCGTGACCCGACATCTAGGTGCTTGAAGGCCCGAAGAATTTATTTGCCCGGACAACCTTTGCAGGCGGAGTTGGCCGATTTCCCCGGAACCTGGTGACAACTTATGACTGTTGGCGGACCCGGTCAGCAAAACCCCGTCAACACCTTCTAGAAAAAAAAATCCAACATAATCTCTAGTATCAAAATTGAGATCTAATGCTAAATGATCTATATTTAAAATATTAAGATATACATAAAATATGCCTTTTTAGGGGTGTTGGTCCTAAACCCTCATGGGACATGCAACACTTAGTTACCTAGCTAAAAGGGTCACCCTCCTGGACCTTGCAAGTAGGGTACCCCTTGCCATCTTGCGACAATCAACTATCAATAGTACAGTTTCTTAAATACATGGTTGATATACCATTTTCTTAGCATGATTTCTTGCTTATATAGACTCAAGGTCACATAACTACAACCAAATGATAAGATAAACCATGTGCCTAAAAAATATGAGTACACAAAACCAATGACCCCTCATTTAATTTTGGTACTAATTAAATATCTACCCCAAATAATATGTAATCATTCTACCCAAATATTATTTAATTATTTTATGTCTCCCACACATAAGAAGAACTAGCCCAATTTTACATACAACCTTACAAGTAGCCCAAATAAATATCTAATTTACATTGTTAAACACATTTCCTAGATGCACCAGCTAAGTATTTATTTAATTTACATCAGTATAATATTCTCATTTTATGCAAGGTTTACAACACTTAAACACAACAATTTGCTCAATGTTTTTAATATATTAAAAGTCACATTGTTGTTGTTTAGTCCCAAAGTTGTAATTCCACTTCCTAGAACACAATTTACACACAAGGTTAAAGTTTTCATCATGAAAATAAATCATATCACCAACATAATATGGGGGATTAAAAACCATCTCTTTGAGAGTAGTTTATCTCTTTATAGTTCAAGCTCAACTTGGCATTAGGAGGATGTTCATAGTAACATACCTTAATATATGTCTAACTTAGACAAACTAGACAACCAAATAAAAATCAACCACACCTAATTGTATTCTTGACCCTAAACATTGTCATTAGGTCAAATAAGAGTGACTATATAAAACCCCTATGTAGTTGATACAAATATTCAAGTGTTCAATACATTCATGTCAACAAGTGTGACAAGAAGGAGCCACAAATGTAGTAGAAATTCCCTTGAAGAAATAAAAATGGTTTGGATACTTTATCAGCACAATACTCATATCATTTTATTCTTCCCATGCTTCACAAATTCATTTCCTTTCTACAATTGGACATGGTATTTTTGAATCCCTAGACAAACCCTTGCACCTACAAAGTTTCTAGCTACCCCCAAAAGAACCAATTTATACAAAATGAAACAAAAAAAATAACACAAGGAAAAAACATTATGTACAACATGGCTCGATCAATGCCATAAGGTCAAGTGAGGAAATTAAAATGGATTTGTTTTACATGAAAGACCAATTGAACCACATAAAAATGTGGGCTTTAAAAGGTTCAATTCAATTGACTATGGAGTCCATACAAAAGAGGTTAATATATTGGAATGACGAGTCAAGATGATATCACTCAAGTATGGCTTGCAAAACTTTCCAAGTAAATTCGAAAAATACCTACCTTTAAATAATCAAGTTTAGATGGACCTTAGACTTTTGAAAATATTTAATTTTAACTTATGAATGATTTGATGCAATAAAATCCAAGTGAATTGGTTTACTTCTGTTGCAAACGGGGAGGTAAAGCCATTATGCAGGCTTTCTTAATAGAATCAAATAGTCGAGAAAAGCCATTTGATCCAAACATGATTACCTTCAAAAGGAGAAGTTTTGTAGGAAACCGACACCCCATAAAGTTTAGACTCTGTTAATTTTCTTCATTTTTTCCTCTTTGTGGGGATTTCTAATTAGTTAGGATCTTGCGACAAAACATAAGAGAACTAAACATGGTCTGAATGGATTGGGAAAATCCATACAAAAATGTCTGATTGGTTTTAACTTATTTCAACTAACTTAAACATTTTATAATTCTCTTGAACAACACTACAACATGAGGGACCCAATTTAGAAGATTTCTTAGATTGATTATAAAAAATGGGTCATAAATGGTTTAGACAACACATGGAAAGTAAAGAGACTTAAGAAAAAGGGGGACAATAGAGTTGAGTCTGAATAATATCAATGAATTAAATATACATTGTACTTGTTTTAGTAAGATGAGTATCATAAGGGACCAACGTATTTAATTTGATTTTTCTTGTGATCATGTGTTTTTTGGATTCTCTATCTACATTCATTTGGTGTCGAAAACATTCATAACTCATATTTTACATCAATAAAGCATTGGCGAGATTACTAATAGCCCAATTAGAGTTTGATATTTTTTTCTAATCCCATAACACACCTTTCTGCATCTATTTTGAAAGAAAACACATTCTCCACTATCCTAAAATTTTCTTCCTTCCATAGTTTTCCCAACTAACCTTCTTATTGAATGTATTTATAGTTTTTTACTTCCTTTAGAATAATTCCTTCAAAATAACCGATTCTTTTTATTTGTATTGGAGAAGACTATGATATTGGTCTTGCTAGTGTTAACTTGCATATCAACATCTCTGTGCAAATGCTCACAGAAAAAACAAGTGCTCTTGTAACCCTTGCTAGAACCTAGAAATCAAAATAAGCTCATCAATGTATTAAAGAATCCTGACAATTATACTCTTATAGAAGAATATCATCCCATCGTTTCAATTCAACCATGTTCTTCATGTTTGTCAATACATCAAACAAAAATTATAGAAGATAACTAAAAACCTTGCTTGAATCCAATGTCGATCTCTTATAGTTTTTTGAAATATTAGAATCCTGCTTTTTACTTGAACCTCTTTATAGAGCCTACAACTAACCCCTGTAAAATACACTAAGATACCAAGATCCTTCATTCTACCCTTTCCACACACACACACACACATAATGACAAGTCCTCATTGGAAGCCAATCCATCTACAATGAAGAAAAAATATAAGAGGATGAACAAATGTTGCATTCACTTAAATGCTTACCATGATAATTGTAAAGCAATAAAGACTTAGTTTTATACAAGTTTCACAAGTCTATGTGGAAAAGACATTAGAGAGAAAGAAGAAGTGTAACTTTGAGGAATTTAACCCCACTTTGAATTGTTAATAAATGATCCCTTCTATATCAAAGATTCTCATTGTCTAATTATGGACTAACTTCCATTGTCTTCTATGTAAACATGGAGATATGGGAAATCAAAAGTGGTATGAAAGATAGGGTATGTGTCTTTTACATATTTGGGATAGTTGAAATAGAAGAACACTTTATTTTAGATTATAAAGCTCTCAAAGACATCTAAATCAAGTACATAAATAATTTGACAAGATTTTTTTTTCAAAAATTTATTCATTGAAGAAATAATTGAAAAAATTGAATGAATGAATGAATGATTTTAATAATATTTGTGAGGTTGAAGCAACCTATGAGACCCAAAAAATAGCACAAACCCCATAATAGGGTACCAAAACCTTAAATAATTTGTAACTTCCTCTTTAAATATGCCCTTCAACAGTGAATTTTGATCACGAGGTTTGCTATTTTGTCTAGTTGTGTTTCTTCAAATAGAGTATTTAAATTGTCCACTTCTAAAATATCCACATAACTAGAATAGATGTCATTATAAGCTGGGCACTCCATCATAAAAAAATGTCACTCTACCTCTACCACTCTCATGTCACAAAATAGACATATTCTCTGTTTCCAATCTTCCTTAGGTATCATACATCTACCTGTTTCACACCTCAAGTGATGAAAACTAGTTCTCAATTGAGCTATTAACATTTTTGCTCCCCATTTAATATTTTCTACTATTTATGCTTTTCCTCATGGCCTCCCATGAGATTAAATTCTTTGATAAAGTAGACTTTTTTACACCCATTTTGTTTTGACCATAAGATATTCCTTAATTTTTCCCTCACAAACTTTTTTATTTCTTCATTGGTATCCAAACACTCTTGTATATTAACATCCCATTGTTCGATCCATTTATCATTTTGCTTCATCTACATGTTCTTTCTTCTATCTAGTTTTTCCTCTATGATCAACTTAGGACAATAATATTTTTCCATATTTTGCATTTTCTTTAGGTGCTTAACAACGAGACCATTGTTGAAGCTTTTAGAGGGAAGGTGCGTGTTTCTGCCAATAAGATCTCATAGGGAATGAGAATTTTAATTTTGAGACTGCTAATGATTAGATGTTTTTTAATTCTTTCTACTTGCCTCTATTTCTGATCTAACATGTTATAGCCCCAAATTTCACATTTGTAGAGGATCACGAGGGTGACCAACAAACCAAACACATTTTCTTGGTTTTCCAATCCCACAACTTTGCATTCCTACATCTATTTTGTAATATAAATAGTGCTTTCTAGCCTCCCCAAATTCTTTTTGCTCTACACATTTCCCAACTGAGTTTGTTATGAAAATTAATCCCAAAATATTTGTACTCATTCACTATCTCTAAAGGATTGCCTTAAAAAAGAAAAGGTTTTTATGTCTTCTTGTTTCTTTTTATAGAGAAGATAATCATTTTGGTTTTGCTAGTGTTCACTTGCATCCCAACCTCATGACAAAAGGTTTCAAGCGCTTTCAAGTGTTCCCTCAGTCCATCAACTATTTTAGCAAGTAAAATGAGATTGTTAGCATAGAGAAGTAGCTTTACTATATATTTAGCTAGTTGAATTCCCTCACCGTTAGTCTTGTTTAGCCATTCTCCTAGCTTATCAATATATAGCCCAATTAAAGGTGGAGAGAGAGGACACCCTTATTTGACACCAATATCACTGCCAAAGCACTTTAACATCCCATATATGGTTATGATTTTAGCCTTGACCTGCTCATAAAGTCTATGTACCACAACTCTAAGTTCATTAGGAATTTTCAATTCTTCCATTCTATCCCAAAGTTTTTCGCATGGTACAGTGTCATAAGACTTTTATAAAGTCTACAAAATAACAAAAGGCTTCACCACCCTGTGTATTCCATATTTTATCAACAAAGAATCTTAGGGTAACACCGTGATCAATAGTGGAATGTTTTGGTCTAAAACCAACCTACCCTTTAGCTCTTTTACCCTCTATTTGTACCCACCTGTTGATTTTGCGTTCAACCTTGTTTTCAAAAAGTTTCCCAAGGAGGGGGTTAACCATAATAGCAAGATAATTTGATGAATTATTTATGTTTCCACTTTTGTGGAGAGGAATCACAAAGTTGGTCATCTAATTTTGTGGAAAACCTTCTTCAGTAACATTGTTGAAGATACAATTGATATGAGGTGCAAGGACAACAATGCTCCATTTCACATGTTCAACTTACCGCCCATTAATATTTTGAGTTTGTCCCCCTACCAACCTCTTTATACCCTAAATAATATCTCCAATGGTAAAAATTTGAATTGTGTCCTTGATTATCAAGAGTCTATGTTTATCCACATTCATTAGCCGATAGGCTTTCATTGGGGAGAAACGATTGACTAGCAAATTGTCTCACGCTCTTTTCCGGTGCCAGAAATTTTTCCCGTTGTTGTCAAAAAAATTCCAACAATTTTCTCAATATCGCTTTTGCTTCTTCAGACGGGAAAGAGCAGTATCAATGCTTCACGGACTATTCACAAGTAAATCGAAGAGCTAGGATTCGAATCCTGCCTGGTGAAAAAGTTGTATTTACCTATCCATTCTAATTTTTCCGTCAACTCAAATCCTTGGTGTCCTGCTACATAAACAAATAATCGTCGTTGAATATGGAATCGCTAGTTGTTGTCACGAAAGATATTCTACCGAACTCAATGACTTTTTTCTCTATATAATATTGGATTCATGTCTTAAGTGGCGCAAACATAGCCAAAATAAACGCACAGTCCATTGCATTATACTCTTAGAGCTCAAGCCGAAAGGGAGATGACAGAATTTGTGTATGAATTTATTTAATTTTTCTAGGGATTGACACATTTGAAATTTTTTTCTCTTCGTATAGGAACAAATGAGTATATGAACAAACGAGTATATTTAATTGCAATTCCAAGTGTACCATAATCTCATGTTTTATGCTGTGAAGCTATTAATCTCCATTTACTTTGCTATAGATCAAATATGCCTTCATCAGCCAACCCTCCCTACATTGTTGTTTGTTTAATTTAAGCAAGAAATTATGTGAAATACTATCTCTCGAGAAGATATTTTTTATGACTATTGCTAATGGACAAATACATTACCGTATGAATTGAAATTTTATTATTTTCTGTGCTTAAAAAAATCATGGTACTATACTATATGAATGTTTGCAAATTAATTTTGCTAGACTACTATATGAATGTTTGCAAATTAATTTTGCTAGATAGGCCATCTATATAGAGAAAATTACTTAACCAGAGTCTTCCAGCTTCAACGATAAACCAATAAATTTTTGCCTTTAATCTTGATTTTATAATTATTAAAAATTATGCTATTCATTAATTAAAAAACCAATTAAAATTATATCTTCATTTTAAAAAAAATTAGTTCCTAAAATAATAAATTTGGAATATAACAGTATAGACAGTGTTTTCTCCCAATGCCTCTGCTTGTTTGATTCTTTTTATCGTAGGTTTCATTTAATTGTGAAGGTCTGCCTTTAGGGCCCGTTTGGCAGCAAGAATTGGACCGGAATTGGCATTATCTAATTCTGGATAATGCCAAATTCCATATTTGGGTCCTTGGAAAAAAATGGAATTGGAATTCCGAAATTCTCATTTTGCCCCCAAAATGGGAA
>MU227276.1:489951-514492 GCA_018584345.1 Thuja plicata
TACTTATAACTTTCCATTGTTCTTGTTTTCAAAGCACTATGTTATGAATCTATGATATTTCTTAATAATTATTAAATTATATTAAAAAAAATTTTTGCCGTCTCCAAGTACCCCCGTCTCCTGTTTTCGAAAAAGGCGTACCGGTACCGGTACCGGAGACCTCAAAGTCTCCCCGTCTCGGGGTAACACTGATGAAATCCCTTTGGTTCTTGACTTTGTGGGTATTCTCACGTAGGGAGTGCATTCAAGCCTCAAGGATTTGCAGGGAAGTTCAGTTCATTTGAGCCTTGTTTGTTGCAGAATTATAATTGTTGTGTGTCGTTGTAACAATTGTCATAACAATCTTTTTGCTGTAGTAATCAGATTATAATCAATATAAGTTGCTACTTTGGTTTGATTTGTTTTGTGCAAATTTATGTACTGTCCAACTAGCTATGGTGCTATCTGAGTATGATTAATTGCTACTGTTTGGATATAGCTTGGCAAAGATTGTTGTTTATGTTGCAAATCTGTAATTTTTATTGAACATTTGGTAAGGGACATTACATTACTTTGTCTTAAGGTAATCACCACCTTTATTACATTGGTGTGCAGACTGTTATGGACAAGTATATTGTGGTGTTCAGTGATGTGTCTTTACGATGGCCACTAGATAATGGGTCTCAACACTTCATAGAGTTGCACTCTAATTCCATCATGATCAACCTCACCAGCATCCATAGATACATAAAGAAGAAACAAAGGCCATCATTGCTTGGGAAGAATAAAAGGTATTGGGACATTCAATGTTGCATTGCTTGTGACCAAGCAATATTGGGCGGGCAGATTTCTAATGTTTCCCTTTTATCTGCAACACTGAAGGAGTTGGTTTGTCAAAAGTTAGTTAGGATTAAGTTTTCAATTAGGAATGTTTGTGATTAAAATAAGGCATTCGAAAATTTAATTCCCATGTGATATTTTAAAACTTAATTCCTAATAGGGTCAGATATATCATTAGGGTTAATATATATCATAATTTTTTTAGGAGTTTTGGGTGCATTTGGATGTGTTTATATATATATATATATATAAGAAATGTAGAAGTCTGAAGGATATATAACATATCATAAATTAACAATTTAGCAATACTTAAATTTAAAATTTAATACATTGTCAAGCTACCAATTTGAGTATATATATAATATATTCTATATACTATATAATAATACGTTAAAATATATAATAAAATGAATGTCTTTAAAGATTTAGTTTTTTAATTTTGAAATATATAAACAATAAAAATGTTAAATGTTACATATTAAATAATAAATATATTTTAAGCTTGCGACCGAGTGCAAAACTCCATCGCTAGCTTAAAGTATATTCATTATTTAATATCCCTTCATGTATACATGTGTCTTTGGAAAACTCATTTTCACTAGGTTGACGATGTCATTTTAGTGGTTTACATTAGATCAACGGTGTCTCGTGCAATTATGCCATTCATCGTGGGGGCGAAGCCTATTCATTTTCGTCTGAGATTCGCTGCGTCTCCTATTTTCAGCACCTATTCATTTCAACCCGAGATTCACGCCTATTCCTCTAAGTGGCTGAATATATTTCAATTTAAAAAGCCGTAGTTTTGTTCGGAACAAACTTCGGGCTGAATTATACTGAATTTTTAATATTTTATTGGAATTCGTTATATGACGAATGCTGTGACACAATGTCCATTGGTGAATTATGTCTTCGATGCGCATCCACAAGGCTTCTACGCGCATCTGCTCCCGCATTTGCTCTCGCGTCCGCTACCGCATCCGCTTCCGTATGCATCTGCATCCGCCTCCAGCCCCTAACCTAGCGCACCGGTAACTAAGTTGAACAACATTGCAGGTGGTATTTGACTATGCTTCTGGTCCTGTGGGCTTGGAGATGACAACTATAGTGAAATAAAATTGTGATGCCTGCAATAGAATATTGTTGAGCGAACTTTTAAGAAAACTTTTGAAGACTGTGATCAAGATCATGATGATCAAAGTATTGGTTGCTGAGAAAGTTGATATAAACCAAATTACAGAAATAGCTCAAATGGTTCCTAATATTTTCATTACCATGAAAAGTAAAAGCATTGCCAAAAATCAGAATTCACATTTTTTATGAAAAGGAAAGACATCCATCTATTAAAATAATGTAATGTTTCTTTAACGGTCATCTTAGTCATCTTAGGTAGTTTCTATTTTCGTCTTTAGTTCACAATTGTTTCTTTTAGAAACATCGTCTTTGTAAATCTATATATGGAGCTTTCATCCCCTCTGTTTAATGTAACTTTGATTTACCATAACATGGTATCAAAGCTTGTCGATGGGGTTTTTCAGAATTTTGCAAATTTTTTAGAATAAAAATTCGTAGGCTCTTGCTTTTTGATGATTTTTTTTGAAAAAATTCGTGGAGTTTTTTTTTTTTGAAATTTGAGGTTTTTAAACCCATTTTTGTATGCATACTTGAAAGTATGTTTTAAGGTCGAAGGGTTTTGTTTGTAGATCACGTTTTCTGCAACCTTTGTTCTTTTCAAAGAATCCATGACTTCGTCTCTTCAAATTATGCCATTTTTATATGTTTTTGTTGTGATGTCTGCATTGGTCGCGTCCTTGTTCAACCCTTCCAAGGCTCGCGTGACCTCTGAAAGTGCAGATTCGAAGGCGTTTTGTTTGGTGGCTTTCTTTTTGTTTTGTTTCAGCACCCATGATGGCCCTCTTTTTGTTCTTGTGACGGCTTTTGTGTTCATGTTCGGGTGCTGTTTGATTTCTGTACGCATGCGTCGACCCATTTTTCACATGAAATTTCTTTTGCATTTTTTTGGATTTTCTGTAGCTTGCGCGCAAGTCGCGTGATGCAGAGCCCTTGGTAACACAATAGGGTTTCAAAACCAATTCAAGATACTGAAATACAAACCCCTCCAAAAGGCTCTAACACCCTAACATCACTCCTTTCATCTTCTTTTGTTTCCAAGACCATGGATAGGTCTTTCTCCAAAAGGATTGTGTCTCAAACTTCAACACTCACTCTACCGATGGTGAATCTAGTCCCCTTAGACATCACTAAGGCCAAATGAGGCTTTTAGAGTCTTGACAATCTCTAGGTTTCAAGATCTGCACTCCCTCCTTAGTAATCCAAAGACAAAAGGCTAGTAGCCCTAACCAGAGAGTTTTTTGAGATAACTCCTAAAATTTCCTAAGGGCCTCCTAAACAAATCACCAATCCAAATACCCTTTATTGAGATACTCCAAACCCCAAACTCTCAGATCCTGACCCCAAGTTCATCTACCCAAATGTTACTAAGCACCTACTAGGTCTAATAGCCCTATTAGGTCACTTTTACAAACAAAGTACTCCACAAAGGGATAGCCTGACTACCACACCCTTTGGGACACCAAGGAGGACATACAAACAGATCAAATACAAAGCCTCACACCTTGAATCCACCATTTGTTGAAAGTTATGCTCACTGTTATACTTGACTGGACAGTCACATGGCGATGTCTGTCCCAAACATTCACTTGCACTGCACACCAACAGTCATTTCCCACTCTAAGACCGCAAAAACCTTAATGTACACTCTCATATCTTGCAAACACCTGAGTTTTAGATTTTCCCCATGGTGAAATTGCAAGATATGAGGGAATCTTTGCAAAACCCTAGGTATGATAGGGTTTCCGGACTGTAACTACAAAATGGAATGTAAGTTAAAACATTGCAAACCAATTGCAAACAAGAGTTAAAACATGTCTTCAACTTCCCCAACAAACCATTCTTCAAAATGAATCCATACAGAACCGTACAAATGCAAAATACAAAGAAAATTCAGGAAAATCAGTGTTATTCTTTTTCTTTGTGCAAATGTCAAAATCTTTACAAATCCTCCACCCACCCTGGAATTCGAGTTTGGTTGTCTTAAAACATCTTTCCCAACGGTTCATAACTGGAATTGAAAGGTTATGAGCGTTGGCCTTCCAACTTCCACAATTTGGCAACATTGTTGAAAAGTTGCATTATGCAACATTTACAACTTTTGCACTTTTCACACAATATTGAAAACCCAAACATATGGGTGTGACCCCTCGACCAAAACAACTTAAAAACTTTAAAACACCCAAGGACAATTATAAAACATTGTAGGACTTTTATAGACCCCAAGTGCCCATATGTCTAGTGTGGCTTATAAATCACCTACCTAGGACATTGGGTTACAAAATGGGGTAACTTATTACATTTTGAACTCAAACATGTTTCCTACTCTAAACCATTGGATTTTGGATCTAAAGATCCTCTTTTACCTCGATGTCTTGCTTGGTAGATGCTCCAGCACCATTGCGACTGTGCCCGTTTTTTGGTGTTATTTCTTCTTCATTTGCATGTGTTTATCCATGTTTCTTTGGCGTCAGTTTTGTTCCTTCTTCCTTCTATGCACGTAGTAGAAGGAAAGCCCTAGCTTGTAGTTCTTTTTGAGAGTGTTTCTTTCTGTCTGAAGGAGGGTTCTTTTTTCTAATGGGAAGTGATGCAAAGATTTTGTGGGTTTGCTTCTATTTCTCAACGACGTCAAGGGCTTTTTGCCACCTGCTCTCTGCTTGGATTTTAATAAGTTTTTTCTTTTAAAAAAAATTTGTCGGGCTTTTAATAATTTTTTTTCCTTAAAAAATTTTTGGGTAGGTTTTTTCATAATTTTTATCTTAAATTTTTTTTTCTAGGAGGGTTTATAATTTGTCCCTAATAAAATCATTGTGGGTTTTGTGCAATTTTTTGCCTTAAAATTCGTTTTGTAAAAGGGTTTTACTGTTTTTCTTTAAAAACAAAGTTTTGTATTATGATTCGTATCTCGGATTTTGTGTTGGGTTTTGATCGATCTTTCTCCTAAAAAATCGTGTCTAGTTTCGATCGATTTTTCTCTAAAAAATCGTGTTTGTTTTTTTCAATTTTATCATAAAAAATTGTTTCTAGGTTATCTGATTTTCCAAAAAAAATCATGATTGGTGTTGCTGTTAGGGTTTTTCAAATTTTTCCGAAAAACTCATTTGAGGGTTTTGTCGATTTTTCCGCAAAAATAGTGGCTTCTTTCAGTCTGTTTTGAGTCGTGCTCATTTGCAAAAGTTCTTGGATTGTGGTATTTTGCAGTCTGTTTTGAGGCGTAGTGCTCATCTACAAAAGAGTTTCACGATTTTCCTCAAAATCGTGATTTCAGTTTCATATCAGCATCTCTGGTTATAGAGAGTGCTACCGTTGTTTCCCAACATCAGGTTGGATGGATTTTGGTTATCTTGGTCATTTGTAGAATTAGGGAGGGTCTCAGTAGCTGTCTCATTTTGTAGAGCATTCTGACAAGAAGGGGGCAGCCTTGTATGCATTTGTGAGCAAAAGATCTGCAGATTGTCTTCTGTAGGGTATTTAGAATGATGACCATTAAGGGAGGGTAATAAAATAATGTAATGTTTCTTTAATGGTCATCTTAGTCGTCTTTGGTAGTTTCTATTTTCGTTTTTAGTTCACGATTGTTTCTTTTAGAAACATCGTCTTTGTAAATCTATATAAGGAGCTTTTGTCTCCTTTATTTAATATAACTTTGATTTACCATAACACCATCTACATGTGCCTCAGTAGGATAAATCGGTGTTATCTTTGTAATGGAGAAGAAGGTAGCCTCAGAGTAAGAAGAATGATTCACCATCACTTTTCTCAACATGGTATATATGCTGCTGTTATTTCTCAACATGGTATAGAATAATAAATGTAGCCATATTCAATTTGTTTTTGTTCTTTTTTGATCTTCTTTTTGCTTTACCGTCGATAAAGAACAAAAGGGAATATTTCCTCATGTTTATGGATGCATCCCTTTTCTGGTCTCTTAGTTTCAAAGGTTTCTTTCCTTTTCCTTCTCTTTGAGAAGTGTCTTACCCTCTGATATATCAGGATACCTATTCTTTGAGGAGGATATTGTCTTGTCTCTATACTTGTGAGTATACACCCAGATATAGCTATACGCAGTGTGAGGAAAATAGGGCAAATGGATTGAACAATTGTCAAAATTTTCTAATACCCTAAATTTTAAGAAGTATAACTTTTGGGTGTTAATTTTTTATGACAATTATAAGCAATTAAGCGTACAAACCAATTCTACTCATCTCTTCTTCAACAGTTAAATTTATGTGCTCATTAATATAAATCAAGAACACTAAACAAAATGACTGGATTCCATTTCTCATGAATTTTATACTCCTAAAAACAGAACCTGCTATTGGATGTTAAACTCTTTGTCAGAATATTGAAGAGTGCAGGATGCAAACTACTTTTCCTTCCACATATTCCATTGGTTTGATTTGGAGAATGCCCCCCAGTCACTGAGACTGGTAATATGCCAGATTTAGGGCCTTGAGGACAAGTGTGCTGCTGCATAATTAATATTGGTTGTGATTTGGGTTGAGTTTCAGTAACAATTAACAAGGACTCAAATGAAGGTCTTTCTTTACTTAATCTTTAGTTAAAGAAGGTAGAACCTTACAGCTTTTGCCTCTCATGGTATGGGCAGAAAGACTCAAAGAAGTCCTTGCAGGGCAGTATTGGAAGCGAAATTTAGTGGTTGGAAGAATATCCGAAAGCTGGATTTGGAACGACGTGCATAAAATATTAACAGAAGCAGCATTGGCTGTGCTACCGAACCAACCTTAAATTATTGTTGAAGATAGCTTATTGATTTTTTCTCTTCAAATTTCGTTTGTTATTTTATATTTGCAACGAGTCAGATATATTATTAACTATACAAATACTAAGTTAGAAGGCCTCAAGTTTACTGGCGATTCTTCAAATAACAAAAAATGAGCAAGTATTTTATCAATTTAACATGTAGACTACAATTAATTGCTAGAACACCTACAAAGCAAATGATAGGTCATTAGATGCCAATGATCATTGGTTGGATACAAGAAGCTAAGTAGGTACACTTACACCAAAAGTGTGCCAAGGGAGATGGACCTATTATTTGGATTAAAATTAGAAAGGGAATTTTCTTTCAGGCGTGAAATCTTGGAACAAATTATTCTACCACAAATATATAGATGTGCCCCCGGCGACGGAGATTACCACTCCAATCAAACAAAGTGGTCTTGTCAAATAAAACTAGATGTAATGCCCTGCCAAGGAACCCTTCGAAACAACGGGTCAAATATGCACTAACAATTTTTTTGTTTTTAAACGTAAGATGCAACATCCATCTTGTGCGATAACAACCAATGCAATCATAAACATAACATCAACGATCCAAAAGAGATCGTGCACAAGTAGAAGACTAACAAACTTCCAAAGGTTCCAAGACGATCCACAATGCAAGCATGAATGGCTAAGTCACGTCGAAGCCACCACGAGAGAGTTCGGACTTTGTCCACGAACCTCACGGATCATGATCAGACCATCGTCAACGGTCGCCAATCGAGGAGTTCAATTTCATCCTTGTTGCAATCCAATAACATAGTTCTTTTTAAGCCGGAAACAAGAAAGTGATCACAAACATGTCATAACGAATCCAAAAACTGACTGTGAATATATGGAAGGCGTCTGGGGCAAAAAGGGTAACCAAATATGAAATTACATTTCCGATAGACCCTTGGGAAGTGCCCACTGTCTCCTATGCGCTAAACTGCATGCGCGAAAACCGGAAGTGTATGCACCACTCTAGGAGGTCTATGCGCCATTCTGGAAGGTCCATGAGCTATTTTGGAAGGTCTATGTGATACTCCTAAGAGTTATTTTGTTGTCATTAGTTTTGTCAAAATCATATTGTTCATAAGAGTTAGTCGGTGAAAGGCAAATGAGTTGATAAAGTCAGTCGGTAAAGAGCAAAGAGACAATCGATAAAGCAAAGCAAGTTAAGCATTGAGCAGAAACAAGCACCGAGCAGTGATAGTTACCGAGCAGTGTTACTTACCGAGCAGAGATAGTTACCGAGCCGAGAGCACTATGTTGCCAAGCAAGAACAAAGCATGTTACCGAGTATCACAGAGTCGACATAACTATTCAATACATATACATTGAATCTGGACACCGAGCATAGAATGTTTTATAGAATCCAAGGTGAGCGTTAGTTAGAACATTGGGATTGCAAACACCTGATTGCACATGATCACGAGGCAAATTCACCAATGAAAAATAAGAGGAATAATGCGGTGGGAATGAAACCAACCTTGCACCGCGTAACCTACAACGTTAAAGGAGAAAGACCTAGAACTTTTCCACCGCCTAAACATCATATAAGGTTGAAAAGTTCAAAGTGTGAAGAACAGAACGAGAGTGTGTGTGTGCTAGTGTGTACGAGCGTGTAAGAGAGCAAGACAGAGAGTATGAGACAATGACAGAGAGAGTAGAACCGAGTATTGAGCAGAACAATGAAAATGAATAAGTTTGATGTTACCAAGTGTAGTATGAGGTAATGAAATCATTGAGCATAAAGAGTCTGAATAACATTTTATTGATGCATTTTCACAGACATTTTGTATTGAGTTTTATTGTATTGAGAGGAGTGTAAATCCCATTATTGGGTAGACCCTAATAGGTCTCATTTTGTAAATCCTTTAACAGGATACATCTCTTAGATTAGAGATTGTAAAATCCTTTAGCAAGGTAGACTGAATAAGTCTTATTGTACTCCTAATAGGGTAAGCTATCAGAAGTAGCTAGATATTGTAGCTCTAACCGAGCAACCATTTTACTGCAGTAGTGAAGGATTGTGGGTGCCATCCCCACCGCAGTTTTTTCCTCTAACCAAGGATTTCTGCTTGACCAAAAACCATGGTGTCATGAGATGTGTTTTCATGTTTTGAGTTATATGCTTTATGATGTTTATCTACAATGTATTTAGTTCGGTAAATGTTCAGAGTAGATGTTAAAAGCTTTTGCAGTACTGATTCACCCCTCCCCTCTCAGTACTTAACTTTCCATAGTTAATCCAACAATTGGTATCAGAGCCTAGACTCTTGAAATAACGGTTTAACCACCTGAGAGTAAAAGATCATAACCATGGAAAGTTATAGGCAAGCTAAGAAGATTGAGTCTTGAGTTTGAATTGGAAAGTGCACAAGAGGTGATTAATGATCTAAGAAGAAAATTGGAAAAATCACTAAGGGTGAGAAAGCTCTTATGTAATGAATTGAAGTCCTCATAGGAACATGTTGACATACTTGAGACAACATTTGAAGGTAGTCTAAATGATGAATCTGATACAGCCATTTCAGACCTAATGGAAAAGAATGATGCACTTACTGAGCAGTTGAACTTGATAAAGAAAGATCAGGAAGCACAAGGAATTAGAATGGGTGAGATACTTGAATCTAAAGGAAAAGTTGAAGATGCACAGAGGATGGCAGAAGAAGACAAAAGGCAAGCTGAGATAAGACTAACCAAAAAAGACAATGAGATCATGAGAATGACACAAACTCACTATGCTATGACCGATCAACTAGTGAATGCAAATCAAGAGGTAACCATAAAGGAATTTGAGAATCAAACACTGAAATCTGAGATGGAAAGATTGAATAGTGAACTAAAGGTAGAAAAAGAGGCCAATGAAGTACTAAAACAAGGTGAAGAAGCATTATGGACATTGGATAAGCAACTTAGAAGTTAGAAGCAACCAAGAGACAAGATTGGACTTGGATTTACTGAAAACAACACTACCGAGAAAGGAGAGCCCTCTAACCAACCTGACAACCAAGATACTGCTTCCCCACCGAAGTCAAAGAAGCCTACTTGCTACTACTGTGGGAAACCTAGACATACAACCAGTGTGTGCAGGAGCAAAAGAGGTAACTCACCGTGTATTCCAAAGTTTGATGGTTACTGTTATCATTGCAATAAATATGGACATGAAGCATTTGAATGTAGATCTAAGATTGCTAACAACTCATGGAAGCCAAAATTTGATGGCAACTGCAATACTTGCAAAAGATTTGGTCATAAATCAGAAGATTGCAGGTCACAAAGAAGGAATGACAAATGGGTACCTAACTGATAGAATACACCAAGCAACTGACAAGGCACATCTATACCATGGGACTACAACACAAGGATCTCCTGTGCAACACGTGGGAAATAGGGACTACAGCACAAGGTAGGTCACCTAGCCAAAGACTGTAGGTATCGAGGTAAAGCTCCAACCGAGGAAGAAACAACTGACAATGAGAAAGTAAATGTTGAAGATGTGAGAAACTAGATGAACAAAACATGGAAAAAGAAAACTTTAGATGACAGGATATCTTTTGAACAGTCGAAGGCACCAAATCATCCGGGTCGGGTGCACCTAACTCCACCTAATCGGTGAAAGGTATGTGTAGGAATTGCATAACTAAATTTCAAATCTTAAATCAGTTCCTAGCATTTGCGCAAAGATCCATATAAGCATACTAAGATGCATTTGGATAGATATTGTGAAGTATGTGTTTCATGTTTAATCGGTAAAAGAAATGTTATTTTACATCATTCGGTAATAGGAAGTAAAGTATGTTAATCGGTAAAAAGTAGTCGGTGTCAGCATTTATTACCATTATTCGAGCTGTTGGAAACCCTAATCGAGAAAAAGGTATATATTGAGCACTTCGTATTTCATTTTAACCTATTGTTTCCAAAGAGCATTTGAGCAAGCTGCAGAGTCAAGCCATTTACTAGCATCCAAGCGATTGTCGAGGTAATTCTGAAACTAATCTAAGGTCATTTGAGAATATCTGAGTGATTATTGGTGTTAACCTAGCTGTGAAGCGCAAACCGAGCTATAGAGAGCGAAACCCCATTTCATACAAGCATTGATAAATCTGACAGTAATGGCACCTAAGGTTCAGAACCTAGTTATTGAGACGGTTGATCTTGTCAACCCTAAGTACAAACTTCCACCCGCGAAGGCAGCCAAACCAGACATGATGGGAGCTCTCTCATCTATTCCTGCAAGGGTTATATTAATCGAAGGCATTTGTACTTTTATCCACTGTAAGATCGAAGAGATATGGAAAGTAGAACTTGATAAATCATTCCAAGGTTTATGCACATATGGAAAACTGAAGGATGATCACATTTATCTGGAAACCAAGGGTTTAACTCATACCCTACATCTACCGAGAGTCTTCAAGACCGAGTGGATTAGGATGGTACTAAGACGAATTCATGATCAATTCATGTGGTTAGATCAACCAGTCAAGATTACAAAAGATGTTTTACACATAGTGACTGGATACCCAATTGGTGACAGATTGAAAGCAAACAAACAAATGGATAAGAACAAACTGTGTGAACTGACAAAAACACAATGGGACAGGGGAGGTCTCAGAATTTCATCTGCTGAAGACTCTGAGCTAAGGCTTGTACGTAATGTTATACCTTACTGAGTCTTCCAGTCCTCCCGAGTTGATAGTGTACCATGTGGAGCCGTGGACCTTGCATATAAGATTGTTAAGAAAGTTGTTGAAGCAGCTTGATGACAATATGAATACCATAAGGAAAGCCAAGACCAACACACTGAAGTTAAGATCATTACTGGTATGTATATTTTTCTATTTCCAGAATTTCTTTCCATCTGTTGGGAATGTGATATGGAGTGCAGACAAGCCGGTTATATATCAGATAAATGAATACATCTTGAGCTTAGGAGATAATTTTGACATGGTGATGAATGATTATTTTTCAAAGTTCCAAACAAGAATGCATAAAACATTTTGGATTCCACCTCAATTAGTGGAGAAATATTAGGATACTATATGTTTTGAGATAGATACAGATACTTGCATTATTAAGGTAGTTGAGCCTAGATCTATATGGTTGCAGCCAATGGGATATGAGATAGACATTGACATTACCTCACAACAAATTTTAACCTTGCTAGCTAAACCTATTGACAGAAGAACAAAGTGATATGGAACTTATGAGGAAGTGAAGGAAAAGATCAAACAAGGTATTTTGATGCCTAAAGTTAAAGAAAATCAAGTAAAATGATTGCTGATATGTCAAAGAATCTTGGAGTAGAAGATGATGAAGAACCATCTGATGAAAAGGACAAGAAACCACAAGTGATGAAGGCATCACTGAGCATCAAAAGTACAAGACGATCTACAAGATCTTCTGTTACACCGACATAATAGAAGAAACTTGAGTTCCACCGAGAGCCAAAACCTATGTAAGAGGCAGGAAAACATCTAACCAACCAAGAAGAAAGTTGAAACTGCCAGTAGAAAGTGAGACTGAATATGAGGATCTCAGTCAATTTAAAGTTGTACAGAACCAACCTCGAGCACCAAGGAGTCTAGATGACATGCTAGATACACTAAAGAAGCATGGAGGGTTTAATGGGATGAAGTATGCAAAGTACAATACATAGAGTGAAGAAAATAAGGTAAAAATTGAAGATGCAATTGTTTTTACTTTGCACAAATTCAGATACACCCCTATAGAAATTGTCAATAAGTTACCTATTGAACTATATAACAAGATTGATGCGAGATGGAAATATGCAATGAATGCTGAAAAGTAGATGAGAGAGCGATCTCTAGTATTAACTGTACCAGAATTATCTGTAGCTGAAATTGATGAAACATTGAAGAAGTACTCTAAACGATTCTTTGTAAAAGGAAGATCTCTAAGGACTATGATCAGAGATTTGGAGACAGTACAGAAAGAAACTAATGACAAATGGAGAGAAATTTTTGAAATCAAGGTAACCGAGTCAAAAGGAGAGCAAATTAATGATGATAAACTTGATGAAATTGTTAAAGAAGATCAAAGAAGGATTGATCCTATTGATCTGACACTTGAGAATGATGAGATCATTATTGAAGACATCACTGAGAAAGATCCAACAAAAGTTATATCACAAGATGAAGATGTAATGGCCACTGAAGAAAAGGAAACAAAGTCTATGGACATAAATGACAATGCCACAACAACCGTGATGGAACAATTTTAAGAACAAGTACAAGATTATCTGGACACTCAGGAAGGTATGTTTGAAGTTGCTATGGATACAAAGGAGAAGGCCACCAAACAGCAGAAGGAGACAAAACAAGTCACAACCGAGGAGCCTAAGGAAACCGAGACCACCACAGTTCAAAATATTGAGTCGGTTCCCTCTCAACAACAAGAACCAGAAAAGGAGAAGCCCCAAGAGCTAGAAGAAGAGAAAGCAGAGGAGAAACAAGAAGAGACAACAAAGGAGAAATAAGAAGAGAAAACAGAGAAGCAAGAAAAGATGCAAGAAGACTAGCAAGAAGCACATAAAGAAGTTACTTCAAACAAAGCTACATCTAATGCACTGAAGGCATCACGGTCCCCAAAACTTTCTATTGGTGAGAGTTTTGATTAATAAGAAGAAATCAAAGAAGAGAAAGCAAGTTGACCCGAGTCAACTGATTATAGTACCTAAATTAGACGTCACTACACTTAAACCAAAAGAATTATCTGAATATGCAGAGTTACTGATGCAGAAAGCAGCACAAGACAAATTAGTGCAAAAGAATGAAAGACCACTGTACTAGAAAGTGTTAAGGATGTATTACAGGTGATTGTCCTTGAAGCTGATATAAATGAAGAAGGAAGTATACTTAGTCAAGTGGAAGAGCTAGTGCAACAAATAAAAGATCCAAGCAAGGACACCACCGAGTATATGATGAAAATTCACGAGAAGAAATTGGAACACCAAATCATTGAACATATTCTGAAGAAATTTGCATTGGATAAGGTATCACTTTCTGAACTATGCACAGAACTGGAGAAAAGATTAAATGATATTCTTTCCTTATTTCAAAGATTTTGTTCAATTTCAGAATTTACTGAGGAAGTCAGAAAGAAAGATGAGTCTGTAGAAAAAGAGCTGACCGAGCAGCTAAAGAATGTAACTATCCAGCCTGGATCACTGCAAATATATTAGCCAAGGCTGAAACATTGATGGGAATGCAGCATGAACTTAGAAGAGAAGAGAACAAGATAAGGATGGAACTCCTTGAGCCGCAAGCTATTTTGATTCCCCATATTGAATCAATGCAAAACCAATAACAGAAGGCCAAAGATTTGGTCAATACTCCAGATGTTAGTTCTCTGGACAACATGATTGGATTGGCAGCCGATACTGGTGCACAAATTATTGTGTTACAAGCTTTAAAGGAAACATGGGAGACATCCCTAGTAGATGCCCAAAAGAGGTATAAACACATTTTTGATTGAAGATATATCCAGCAGAGCAAAATAAGTCATTTTGTTTTTGGCATATTTGTCAAAAAAGGGAGATATATATGTAAAAAGGGAGATATGTATGTATATGTATAGCAGAGATATACTATATAGGAAGTATTATCAAAGGGGGAGTTATACCAAAGTTTGATGACTTTGAGTTTTTGTCAAAGATGCCAAACTAATGCGAAAGGGGGAGATTGATACTCCTAAGAGTTATTTTGTTGTCATTAGTTTTGTCAAAGTCATATTGTTCATAAGAGTCATTCGGTGAAAGGAAAAGGAGTTGATAAAGTCAGTCGGTAAAGCAAAGCAAGTTAAGCACCGAGCATAAACAAGCACCGAGCAGTGATAGTTACCGAGCAGTGTTAGTTACCGAGCCGAGAGCACTATGTCGCCGAGCAAGAACAAAGGATGTTATCGAGTATCACAGAGCCAACATAACTATTCAATGCAGATACATTGAATCTGGACACCGAGCACAAAATGTTTTATAGAATCCAAGGTGAGCGTTAGTTAGAACATTGGGATTGCAAACAACTGATTGCACATGATCACGAGGTAGATTCACCAATGAAAAATAAGAGGAATAATGCGTTGCGAATGAAACCAACCTTGCACCGCTTAACCTACACTGTTGAAGGAGAAAGACCTAGAACTTTTCTTGCGCCTAAACATCATATAAAAGTTCAGAGTGTGAAGAACAGAACGAGAGTGTGTGCTAGTGTGTACGAGCGTGTAAGAGAGCAAGACAAAGAGTATGAGACAGTGACAGAGAAAGAGCAGAACCGAGTACAAAGCATTTATAGCAGAACAATGAAAGTGAATAAATTTGATGTTACCGAGTGTAGTATGAGGTAATGAAATCATTGAGCATAAAGAGTCTGAATAGCATTTTATTGATGCATTTTCACAGACATTTTGTAGAGTTTTATTGTATTGAGAGGAGTGTAAATCCCATTATTGGGTAGACCCTAATAGGTCTCATTTTGTAAATCCTTTAATAGGGTACATCTCTTAGATTAGAGATTGTAAAATCCTTTAGCAAGGTAGACTGAATAAGTCTTATTGTACTCCTAACAGGGTAAGCTATCAAAAGTAGCTAAATATTGTAGCTCTAACCGAGCAACCTTTTTACTGCAGTAGTGAAGGATTGTGGGTGCCATCCTCACTGCAGTTTTTTCCTATAACCAAGGATTTTTGCGTGACCAAAAATCATGGTGTCATGAGATGTGTTTTCATGTTTTTGAGTTATATGCTTTATGATGTTTATCTACAATGTATTCCATTCGGTAAATGTTCAGAGTAGATGTTAAAAGTTTTTGCTTTACTGATTCACCCCTCCCCTCTAAGTACTTAACTTTCCATAGTTAATCCAACACTATGCGCTATCTGGACCATGGATGCGCTAAAACATAGAGGCTATGCACTACTTTGTGAGTAATGTGCTAAATCAGGGGTCCAATGCGCTACATTGCCCCCTAAAACATAAAAAGAATATAAAAGACTAAGTAAAAAGGGTCTTCTCAGTCCTATGATCGGGTAGGCTTGCTGACACCAATGCACGACATAAGATACAAGCTTGCTCCACACCGGGGAGTACCAGATACACACAGATCGAGGCAATACTCACTTGATAACAATAAAGCATCAACATAAGGAAACTACACAATGAGCATAAGCATCCATACGTGCATAAATATAATCAACGAGACCATAAAGATACATACAACTATGAGATAGGTGAAAGTAAAGCATGGAGCACTCAATGCTCGAAGTCTCTGGAAGAAGCTACCATCTGTACACCGGTCCCCAACAGTGGTAAAGTGTAATGCCTCCCTACCATGTGGAACCCTTAGGCTCACCCCATCGTGCTCGCGAAGATAGTAACCTGGCCACAAACACAAGGCATACACGCAAGCAAGGAGTGGTTAACACACACGCCAAACAAATGCATAATCTCATAAGAAGGTACAGTGAACCATTGCAATACACATAGATGCAAAATACAAAGACATATGGAGGAAACTCAACATGTGGACCAACTTTCCAAGCAAAATCACGATACCACCTATCACAACATATCAAGGTGCCACTCACTGCTATTGGACCTAGACACGAGAGTACCAACCATAGGGAGTATCTCTGCCCGCATCGGTCAATAGTGACATCCGGGCCTCAAATTACCATCTACCACCCGCTCGGGTCACTCATGACATCTGAGGATTCAATGGATTCCACTTCCCGCACGGGTCAATCTCTGACATCTGGGGATTCCAATTGCTCTTGATTAATGTTTACGCCCAATTCATTTTATTAAGTTTTCACTTTCTAGGAAACTCCTTGACGCTTCCACTACAACCACTTTCGGGCCGAGGTCCACGTAAGGAGCTACTCCCCATGCCTACTCAACGTACCTAGTCCTATGGCTCAACATCACATGATGCAGACCAAACAAGAAGCTTGTCCACTTGGTTTACATCGAGGACATGAAATAACAAGGCTTGGTCCACTTGGTCTACACCAAGGACACAAGTAGATACACTTCGCCCTCTTGGTCTACACGAAGGGCAGAATAACCATAATAGTCCACTCGGTCTGGACTGGGGACACCAACATAAAACACACCGTCTACTGGCTCTACACCAAGGGCAGGATGAAAAAAGCATCGAAAATCAAAAGGCAACACTGAAGGATAATTCCACTCCAAAACACTCAAGGCATGCAAGCTGAGTAAACGCCAAAATTAAGCCAAGTAACAAATCGTTCAATCAACCACTTTTCCAAGAGCATGGATTCCCATGGAATCCATCACACGTCTCGTTAGAACACGAGGCAGACTCACAGTGCTTAAAAGCAACAAAATACTCGAATTCTGGCAAAATTTGGCAAGGTGTGGAAAATGACATTTTAACATAAAATAGGTAGATTTGGATTGCGATATAATTTATCCATAATTTCCTCAAGCCAATCTGATTCCACATTCCTATTGCAAAGTTGGAGTGCTACAACCTCCAATAGATTAGTTATGCCAACATGACAACATACAAGTTCTGGATGGCACACAAAATGAGGCAAACTTAAAAACGCCCAAAAATCAAACATCAAATAAAGTCTCGAAATTAAAACCCATTTGCCCTTAGGCATCCAATATTACATTTCTACAATAAGATTCCAAATTTGGGCACTCATGGAAATTTGAACATCAAAACATTGCTAAAACCCTAAATCACAAAATGGAAAACATAAATTTGCTCACAAAAACCCAACTGGGTAACGAAATTAAGCAAGATCATGTGGGAATACTAATTCTTAACCCACTCAACTTATGCATCCTATTTCATTCAAAATTATGGAGTAAATAAAAAATGGTGAGATGCCCTACCTCACACCAATTGAAGAAAACTGGAAAATGGGAGAAGAAAATGGATTCGCAGCGAGAACACTAACGACTCCACAAGAAGTTGAGGAATCACGACACGAATCCAACGAGCTACTACCCACAAAGATCCAATGCACAGATCGAACACACCGAGAAGAACTGAATTTTCTCCAACCCAAATTGGTAGCAAAATCTCAATTTCTTCAAAAAGGAGAATGAGGAAATAACTCTTTTTCCTTAGTATAACATCACTTTTGGCTAAAATAGACTTTATAAACATCAAGTGTAGCTGCTCACAATACAAATAGCCAAAGCACAAGCTTATAATGATCAAACAACGAAGGAGATTGAGACATCGTGTGGACCTCACGAAGGAGTAACTACAACTTCGTCTCACTTTGTACCAACACATCAAGCCTAATCTATAGCAATTATGTGAGCATAGCAATGGACATCATCATCTCATTTAAATTAACATTGCATTTAAATATAAAACATTAATTAATCATTCCTAGCAATATGAGTATACATTAGTGCAAATCTCCATAAAAATACCCAACAACATAAAGGCACAATGTAACAGGGAATCCAATAAAATCATCCTGACATATTAATCCAATATTCTTGAATGCAAAATACCCCAGACATTATCATAAAGCATCATCATGCAAATATGATCGAAATAGTAATAACAACGCAATCTAATATTTAAATCGGCAATGATATTGGTAACCGAAATAGTGTACGATAATCAAATGCAACACATGGTGCAACCACCTGATCACATCTCATGGATAATCATGGAATAACATCATTATACAATCATAATCCAGTAGCCATTGGCACATACATCAGTGGAACCATCACTCACATCATAATTCACATAATCAACAATGTCTCATAAGCCAAATACCATCATGACCAGAACAGTAATCTCAGAATGAACACAAGAACAAATTGAACTGGGTGCATCTCACAATGCCAATATAAAATCATAACATGAGAATAGTCACCAAATCACATAAATGAGTCAAGCTTAGATCAAAACACCAAGAACACAATGAGTCCTCAAAACTCAAAATAAAGGCCTTAGAAGGTCTAGCATCACGAATCAGGTATACAACCAGCCACAACACAATGGTTCTCACAACCAGGCATAAGGGCATAAGCAATTAGCCGATGCAATGGCATAAATCAGATCACCCTGAAGGTACAAACCTTTCACGGGTCCTACATGATCACACAAAACAAGCATATACAACCATTGAAGCATAAGATCAGCTTATCCAGTCACATAGGAGCAACAACAAAACATCCAGAGCCAAAGCAAGGCATCACCAAATATCTCATCCAACTATACAGAAGCATACATAAGGTCGAAGACACATCCATCAGAATGTCATGCAGAATACAAATGGGACAGGCAGTACACTAGCAATGTAATGTTCACTCAGAAGGAACTTGAAATTTTATCCAAAATCGTAGTTTATTTACTTATTTTTCTTGTCAGTGATTGATGCCTACTCTCAAATTCCTCCTTGATTTCTAGGGCTAAACTATTATTTGGTGTTTATTACATATTTGGCCTGGACATTTAGTAAAATGAGATAAAGCTACTCTGTGCAAGGACCGACTGTGAATGCAAATACAAAAGGCCTCTTGTTATGAGGATTAATGATCTTGAAATGACAATACGCATTTGTGCTTTTCAGGACTGGAGGGAATGGAATCAACCCAATGTTTTGTAAGGTCTGTGGCACATATTGAATTCAGGACATCAGAACCATATCTTTGCTTCGACTTCATGCCTGTGCTTGCATAGAAATTAGAGCACAATTTATTTAACAATGTGAGGATAAAGATTAGAGGAGGTGATCATAGTTAGTTTGTTATCTTCAGGTTCAAAGGTAACACAGATACCATTGCAATGCAGTCTTGAAGGATAGACAGACATCCTGGTATGCAAGATGCTGCCTCAATGCTGCGAGAAGATCTGAGCATACCAAGCTCAAGGTCTATTTTATTTGGAGAAATAAATGAAAGTCCTTATTTCTCCTGCACACTCTGTTGAAGAAGCTGTGCATTGGGTTTTGAAATGGCGGTCCTGATCTGAATAACACTCTGCAAATGAGAATGCACGGTAGTAGGAATCATGGTTTTCTTTTAGTTTCGTTGTTGATATTAATTTTATCCAATGAACTTATATTAATGGTAGTTATTTTATATAAATTCAACTATAGAGTAGTGATGAGAAAGACATTTGATGACTTTTTTAACGAGGCAGATTAGGACTCAACAATCTCTACTTTAGATGATCTGTCACTGTTAATGGATATGACCACTATTACTTTGATCCCTTGATATCAAATTATATCTGTTGAGCTCAATGATCTAACTGTATTGTTGGATGGATGATCTCTTGTATTGCGTCTGGTATTTATTAGATTTCATTTCTTGTTCCTAATCTAATTGCACTGAGGTGATTCTTTAATTCTTGCTATGCAAGGTGCACTACAATGCCCTCAACAAATAAGTCTATGGATTGATAGGTTTCTTGTATTAGCAGGAAGCATGATCTATGTTCCACCATATGGCTTGTACAACTGTGCTTTAGGATACTTTATACTTTTAGATGAAAAAGATTTCTGTTTTTAGTATTTACACAGATCCATTTATTGGTAAGATCTAGGTTTATATTAAGTGCATTTCTCTTTCCTTCCCTCTTGATACCTGGGTTCTTGATCAGAGGATTCTTTTGCTTGTCAATAGTAAGTGGTACAAAATTGTAATGTTCTAATATAAATCAGATTTCTCATCTCTATGCTTTTATCAGCTTCCTCAAATTAGATCAAAGGATTGGGGTACAATGCTAAGATTGGTTTGCATTTATGGATATTTTACCTTACATCTTGGGCCACATATTCAGTTATATCTGGAGCTAACAACTGGATATGCTCAGCTCATTTCTGCCATGGCAGTAGCCTATAAACTTTGCATTTTTAAGAGTTTTTGATAACTTGCATGGCTCATTTCTTGATTTCCCATCTGAAAGTTTGTCATATATAATGCATTTTTCTTTCTAAACTTCATTAGTGTTATGCTCTGGCCACTGAGGCAAATAGGATGTTAAACATGATTTGTGCAAATACAACTTTGGCATCTCCTTTTAACATTTCTTTCTATGGCCGTTTTCAGGATAGACCCGTGGTAGAGGATTTGGCTAACAAGAAAGGATGGGGGCTTGCTTGGAATTGTTTTGGAGGAAACTGATTTGTCGTAACCAAACTTATCATTGTGCCCTAAAACTATGCTTCCGCCTGGCTTTTGGGATCACAACTACGTGAAATGTAATGTGCCTTGGATTTTGAGTCTGTTTTGTGTTGGGACTTGAAATCTGCCTCAATTTTTTTTTCTCCATCAATGAATTTTCTGATGCAAAACTTAACCAAACAACAATTTCGCACGCGTATGGATGTGGTAAAATGAATGTATAGATAGAAACACATAGAAACATTAGCATAGAGGAATTGGAGGTGAGAGTGGTGACCCCCCTCCTATGCACCTCTTCCTGGAGTCTTAAAAACCTTCTGATGTAAACAAACACAGGTTACAAAGGGAAATAATGGTCATTGAAGACATGCCAACTTCTGGTTGAGCAGTAACATGAACATATAAATAGACACTTATAAATACATATAAATAGATGACATGGGAATGTGAATGGCATCTCCCTCTTATGCATCAGTGCTTGGAGGCTTGAGACATTTCCAACACAAGTGAACATATATAGGTCACAAAGGCAAATAACAGTCATAGAAGATGGATTATGGTAGTCATCGATGTCTTTTGATGTTTAATGACTAATTAGCAAACTAGTAATCGTTACTGTTTTTTTTCAAGACTATAGGATTCAGATATAGCAACCCCTATAAACTGCAGTGTGCCTGGTAAACTTTTTAACGTGATTGGTGATGCTGGTTACATGTCCTCCGGTACCATGTGGGTTGGGGGAGATTGGTCCTTGTGACTTCGTGCTTTATCACAGGAAGCTCTTGCCAATTGAGCCAGACCCCAACCATAGAATACTATTTCATTAATTTTTACTCTAACCAATTAGACTTCACTTCTTTTTTCTATTTGAATTTTATTTCCCCATGTATAAAGTCATTTTTGCTTTTAGATTTTTGAAATTTAGACAAGGATTTAAAATGTAATTTCCATAACATTAAAAAGAAATTTCGTCCATCAAGGATTTTTTTTTCTTTTTATTCATTTTCCATCATTCTTCGGTATGATCTTCTCATGTTAGGTTTACTAGAGAGGAAGTATAACCACAACACGTTCACGTAGGACCTTATGGACTCTAATTGGGATTTTAAGTGCACATCAGTTTGTTTTATATTCACTTGGTTTTGTAATGTGTTTTTTATCAATTTTGTTTTGGAAAGAAGGCTCTTATTTTATAAAATATATTTTCCCCTACAATTTTATGGTTTTGAGGAGTAAAAAATCACTTGGTTTTGTAATGTTTTTTTATCAATTTTGTTTTGGAAAGAAGGCTCTTATTTTGTAAAATACATTTTCCGCTATAATTTTATGGTTTTGAGTAAAAAACAAGAACACATTTTCCCTTTGTGAATGGGCAACTACTACAAATAAGCATTATAAATAATGCTCCCACCAATATCATGTCATGCACCTACTAATAAAAAATCTTTAGAGTCCCAAGCTTATTCACATTTAAGAAGGATATTTAAAATAATAGTTTAAATCCTTGCAAATTATTAAGAAATTCAATTATGAAAATTGGAAAAAAATAACTATTATAAACACAATTCTCCAAAATTAATAAGGTAATTTTTTAAAGATCGTGAAACCTTTGATTCTAAGGTAGAAAATTATGAATAGTATGTTTGTGGCTACCTTAACTCTTAATTAAATTATATGATCATTAATATTATCATATAGGTAGTTGAGTTGTCTTGGGTGACATCCAAGACATACATAAGGTATATATAAGAACAAATAAATGGTTGGTTTATGATCAAATAAATGGTTGGTTTATGATCATCATATTGCAAATTGTGTTCATCTTGGAGACTTCTAGAGGTTCACTCCCTTGAAGTGCCCTATTATAATTGTATTATCTAATATTTGTAGCATATTTCCTAATATGTTACTTTTGTGCATGTTATTTCATTACAACCAATATCAAGCATGATCTTGGCACTTGTAAGATAGAAAATAAGGCATTTAAAAAAAATTAAAAATTAGGAGGTCAAATTGTGAAGCGCATATCTTAAGCTAGTGACATTTGAAAAGTTATCTTTGGTATTATGTTGACGCAGGATATACTAGACTTGCAATTGTACATATTTGAGATCATTTGGAGTGAATTCAAGAATTATTGCCAAATTAGGGTCTTCATCAAATTTGTTCCTACGATTCGGACAGAAAAAGATCTCGCACTGTCAAGCTTGAGTATGGTAGGACAACCAACTAGAGGCAATGGCAAGAATTCGTACACACTAAGAAAGAGTTATGACAAAGATAATACATACTTGGAAGTATGAATCCGTTGAGGTGTTGGTTGTAACTCCCTCTCCATTGGATGATAGAGTGAGCTAGTTGGAAGAAAGTATGCATAATATGTAAGGAGAAATAGCTAGCAACAAGTTTGCAACAAACACATAGTGGAAAGGGGTAACATACTGTATCTAAGAATCAAGCTAGAAGATACCATTCTCACAACCAAAGGAATAGCCTCAAAACCCACTCAATCAAGGTGGATCGTCTGGACATGTCAATTGCCATCCAAATGCTATCACTCATACAAGATCTAAAAACTTGCTTCCAAAAGCGGATATGCACAAGTTCGATGAGAAGGATCTACTCACTTGGATAAATCAAATGTAGATTTTTTTTTTATATGCATCAAATTCCAAGTGGGCAAAAAATGATGATGCCTTGCTTTTATCTAAAACTAAAATGATTCATTTGATACTAATGGTAGTGTGTGCAAAAAGCATTTCATTGACACATGACAAGTTTTTATAGATGAGCTATAGTCATAATATATCAAGTGTGTTGTGTTAAGTTTAGATCACAATATGTGACTTCTAATTTTTCTTATATAACCTCAATATATGAGATATATATAATCACAATATATATATTATTACTGATATAATAATAGATATATATAAATATGTTAATATCGATTAACTGCAGATTGAATAAATAAGACTTGCATTGTTTGTTATATATGCTTATCTTTTATCAAACAACTAAAGACTATATATATGTATTTGTGAGATATGCCATTATAGAGACATGTCTCCTTGAGGAGACATGACTCTATAATGTCATGTCCCTATACAAATCCTTACTACCCGATAACATTAATTGGTTATCATAATACATTAAACCGTAAGTCATTAATAATTCAGTTCAACCCGATAACTAAGGATGATTTAATATATGTTTATAGCACCCGATAATATGGTGCGATCATTTCCCAAACGTTTATTCACAAAAACTGATATTAATCGGTGATAAACAATATTACTTGTCACTTGTGCTAACCAATAACAATCGGTATCAATATTAAACTTAACCGATATCAATTGGTATTTACACCAAGCCAATCGATACTTAATCGGTAATGTAACACAGTAATAATAAAATCAATGAAGTCCATCGATAATCAGTTTTTACATTATTCAAAATATAAATGATAATATTAATAATATGAGAATAATATTATTTATTTATTAACTAGAATATATATATATATATATATATATATATATATATCATTATTATTATATATATTAATATGCATATATAATGTAGAATAATATTATTTCATATTGTTTTATCTGAACAATAATATTATCAATTCAAATATTTATATAATGAATAATATGATGTCATTCG
>MU227276.1:516750-527321 GCA_018584345.1 Thuja plicata
ATATGCATATATAATGTAGAATAATATTATTTCATATTGTTTTATCTGAACAATAATATTATCAATTCAAATATTTATATAATGAATAATATGATGTCATTCGATCAAATCCATTTCGATAGTTAATTATATTAATAATATGATAATAGATTAATTTTCTTAATTATGATTGTATGTAAATACATTAATATATAATAATAATATCTAATATTATTATCATATCTATTGATTTGCATTAGTTAATCTATTCTCATAATATTAATATCTCATTCATTTTATCTGATCGAAGCTACAAACATCAACATGTTGGACAACTACTTTAGCTAATCAACTAAACTATGTCAGGGAAGACCAATTTCAAAACATGTTCTTGCAAATAGAGATAATTATAGACAACTTGGATGATTTATTTTTGGATGAGCTCAAGGATCACATCCAACATGAAAGTACATGTTTAAAACTACTTCTATATCTGATTCTTCTTCCTAACAAGTAGGGTAGAGAGATTTCTAGTTCCTAATAGATAGGGGTTTAATGGCATAAGAGAGGAGCTCTTAAACACAATCTCAACCCAAACAAATCAAAGAGAGAAGATCAAAAGGGTTATTTTTTTAAGTGTGATGACAAATGTAGTAGATGGCATAAATGTGCAAATATGAAATTGTTTTACATTGCATAGTTGAGTGAGGACGAAGATGATGGAGAAATATTAGAGGTTGGCATAAGCCAAGCGAGGAATTAGGAGACATATAATCAATCATTTCTTGTCATGCACTTTTTGGCATTAGCATCCCACAACCGAATAAGGTGACAGGTTCCTTGAAGAGACAAAGTAATTGTGTTGATAGATTCAAGCACTCACAATTTTATTGAGAAAGTTAACTGCGTGTTTGAATTGTTTCACCTATCTCTAGAATTTTAGGTTTTAATTGTAGATGGCATCTTGTTAGTTGGCCAGGGCAATGTCAGATCATCAAATTGTTCACGGGAGAATACAAACTTGATTGCCGTATGTTTGCTATCTCCATGGGTGCAATATACATTATTTTAGGAGTTTAATAACTAACTAAAATTGGTACAATTGGGATGAACTTTAATTAGTGATCCATGTGTTTTCACTCAAGGTAGGACAATCAAACTAAGAGGTTTGCCTGTCAAGTCTTCGTAGATGGTAACTTATCATCAAGTGGAAAAGGTGCTTAACAAGGGGTGCATATGGTTTTATGGCCCAATTGTTTACATTAGAAGCATGTTACTCTCTTCTACACCACTAGATCTGCAAGTAGTGGTAAATAAGAACTCAACAAATTTTACAGAGATTTCAAAAGGATTGCGCCTCATAAAAGAGATTGTGATCATGCCATTCATCTAGTATTAGGGAGCTAACCACTAAACATCAAGTTCTGTAGGTAATCTTATATGCAAAAAAGTGAGATCAAGAGGATGATTTAGGAGAGTCTAAAGGTAATATTATTAAGCATATTTAGAGTGCCTACTACTCTCTAGTGACAATGGTGTGCAAGAAAGATGACACTTGGAGGGTATGTCTTGATTATAGAGAGCTTAATAAGTAAACCATAAAAGTTGAGTTTCCCATTCTAATGACTGATGATTTGTTAGATGAGCTTAATGGTGCTATTTATTTCATCGAACTTGATCTTCCATCATATAAGAATTAGGTATGAGGATTTATCTAAGAACTTTTCAAATCCATGAGGTTCACTATGAAATTTCGGTAATGCCTTGGTTTGACAAATGCATCATCTACATTTTGAAGTTTGATGACTTCTATCTTCAAACCATTTTTATATAAACATATTTTGCTATTTTTTAACTTACATCTTAATATATAACAAAAATTGGAACACTTAGTAGTATATAAATTAACTTTTGAGCATTCTCGAACAACATCAACTTCATGCTAAGCCATCTACGTGTATTTGGAGTCAACAAAATGAAGTACCATGAAGGAGTCAAGACCATTGTAGGATGGAAAATGCTGCTTAGAGCTTACAAGTTATTATAATTGATTTGTAAATATCCATTTTAGCATAGCATAACCTCTCAACCGCATTTAGGAAGGATCCTTCCTTTGAAATGAAGCAACCTGTAGGGCATTCGAGCATCCAATGGAGGCCATGTGAACAACCCTAGTTCTGACGCTTGAATTTTTAAAACATTCACTGTGGAATTTGATGCTATAGAACATGGGATAGGAGTGCCCATGCAAGAAGGAAGACATATACTACTTGAGTCACCAACTCAGAGGTAAAAATTTGCTGAAGCAAATTTATGAAAAGGAAATGTCAACTACCACGTGCACAATTAGAGAATGGAGGCATTTTTTAATGAGAAGACACTTTAAGGTAAAGACAAATCATGATAGTCTCAAATGCTTATTGCAAATAGGTTTTTATATGAAGAAAAACAAAGTGGGTCACAACGATGTTGGGATATGACTTTGAGATCATATATAAGAAGGAAAGGAGAATGATGTGGCTTATGCTTTGTCTAGGAAGGATGAATCCACTTGGTCAATATTGTATGCCATTTCCATATTGCACGTAGAATGGGTAAATGACGCACAAGAAGAGTGGGAAAATGATACAAATATTCAAACTCTTATAACAAACTCTAACAAGTTTCAAGTGTTATAGATAAGTTTACATGTAAAGTAAATGCTTTAGGTAAAGGACATGTTTTGCCTAAGTAAGAATTCAACCCATGAGTTTAAGGTGTTGGCTAAATTGCATGCTTCTGTAGTACTCATGATTTTTCAAGACTTTTCATAGAATTAAGCAAGATTTCTTTTGGGATGGAATTAAACCAGATATGTTCATAAATTTGTAGAGAATGCAAGGTATGCCAACAAAATAAAGAGGAGTCAATTAAGACTTCGTGTATTCAAAAACGCTTATCTATTTTCAAGTTAGAAATTAGAGGAGGTATCCATGGATTTCGTCATAGGCTCACCCATATTTGAAGAAAAAAATGTCATCATGGTTATATCCTCAGTATCTTTAAATGTGCACATTTTTGTATTTCGTCACACCTACCTGTAAAAAGCACAATAGCAACAACCTTTAAGAATGTTATTCAGAAACTAAATAGTACTCAAGAGTTATTAAGTAATTGTGACTCTATATTTAAAGTAATGTTGGTTTGGCTTATTTTCATTGTTGAGCACTTAGCTTGTTTGTAGTTCATCATATAATCCTTAATCAAATGGATTGAAGGTGGTCAACAAATGCTTGGAATCAAAGATATTTTTTAGATTGGCCTTATCTCAAAGCTTCATTATGCTCTATTTGCTGCCCTTCTACTGCTATACAAATGTGAGTGTCACAACATTGCATTTATCTGAATGCCAACTCCAGCATTGCTATTTTTAGCAGAAGGCAGGTACTCCAGCCGCATTACAACTCTTGTTAACTATATGCATGTTGAATGTTTCCTTATTTCTATTCAAAGTGTTTCTTCCAATAACTATGAGAAACTAACTAATAGTTATCTGGGGATTAATGACTTTGATTTTTTCACAATACATCCGCCTTCCTTCAACATCTCCCTCAATTCAGCAGTCCTTGAGTAGTCAAAACTGATCTCCTTGAGTCTTTTGAGCAGCTCCAATCCTTCTCCCACTTTATTCACCTTCTCATACCATACTGTATTCAGCTTCTCAAGGCACGCCATCGATTAATCCTCCATTTGGATAAACTCCAACTCAGGAAATTCATTTATCTCAAAGGAGCAGAGGTGTGGAAATTCTCCCAACTTTCCAAATGCCTTTGACAATTCTCTGCACCTCAGGTTGATAAACAAGTGTAAACACACTAGATTGATCATTCCTTGTAATTCTGGATAATTACCGCAATGACAGTTTTGTAAAAAGAGGTACCTGAGATTTGTCAAATAACATATCCAACTTGGCACTACGAATTTAATCAGTGAGAGATGCTCCAGATCTCTCATTGCACTCATTTCTCTGGAAACTGCGGAAGATCCGATTCTGATTCGCCTTGCATTCCATTGATTGCATTGTAGATGTCCAGCTGACGCATGTTGAGCAAGACCACAAGATTCCCTACTGCGATTCATCCTCAACTTTGAACCATATTTCCTCAATCTCACTCATCTTCCCAACTTTAACACACCATCCTCTTCCATGGACAGGGACAAGTACATGACTGCGTTTGATATTCGCAGTGTTTGCAAAGACTCCAGCCTTGATATTCCCTTTGGCAGTGACTAAAACATGCCTCTTCCTAATGCTGGAGACACCTCAGTTCACTTATCCATTTGGGTGCCTCACTCTGCTCAAATTCACCGCAACGAAAGACATCAAGATAAGAGACTCTTAACTTATCTTACAATCTGGTACCTGCTTAATATTTGCCCGTCTTAAATTCAAGACTTTGAGCAGTTTCATCTCTCCAACACAAGCGGGCAATGTGGATGTATTTGTGCTGCTCAAATTGAGAACCCGCAAAACACTCATACCGCTAAACAGCATTGCTGAAATATTTTCTCCCAATTCTGTTGTGTGGGACAGCGAAAGTGTGCAAACAAGTGTGGGAGAAATAGGATGCCTCTCTGAGATGGCATGCTCATTTATATCTTTCTTTGCCAAAAATAGGCGACACCAGCAAAACCACCACCTGTTTTCAGAGATTGTGATATGGAGAAGGCATCCTCAAGACCAAATGCACATTTATTTTCTCTGGATACAATAATGGCCAAATCAAGCAATAAATCTTGATTTTTACAATATTTTTCTAACCGTTGATCTTCCCATGCTTCAACCAGATAGAGATTGGCAAGCGGATATAAACAATCCCATGGACTCTCTCCTGCTGTAATGAATCTATAGATATATGAGATACTTGCACTTTATTTGCTCATTCTTGGGAAAGAAGGAGAGGTAAGCAAAACAAGCCTTCAGATGTGTAGGCAGGGAGTCGTAACTCAATTTGAGAATATCCATGACAGGACCTCTAGGAGTGCCTACCTTTTTCAGCTTACTCAACTTGGAGTGCCAGTTCCCTGGCAGTGTAGTGTTTGCCAGTTCCTTGGCAATGGTTTTGATTGCAAGTGGCAAATTCCCATATTCCTTCACGATGTTTAGAGCTACCTCCTTCAGGGGCTCTGGCGCTCTATTTTCCTCAATCTTGGGAAATGCATAAACACAAAACAGCTTCCAACTCTTTTCATCTATCAAACATTCCATTTTATAAATCTTAGCATTAAGACTTGCAGAAACCTCTCTGCTTCTTGTGCTAACCAAATCTTTGCATTGTTTATTAGCTCCAGTTGGGATACCAAGTTTAGTTAGCAAATCACCTTCTCTAGTAGCCCTCCAGACATCACCTCAAACAATAAGACACCTCTTCCCTAACATAAAGCTACGAATCAACTCTGCTGCTGCCTCTTCATTGATTCCACTTTCTTTCTTAAATCTCTACCCAAGTGGAAGCCTAAATCACTATCAACTTGGAAACATAATAGAACTGAGAAACTGAAAGCCAGACAGATATGTCATATCCTCTTTTTTGGGTGTTATAGAGATGCTCAAGAAGGTAGGTTTTGCTCAGTCCCCCCCATTCCAACCACTGCAATAATTGGAAATTCAGAGTTTTTTTAGCAAACTCACCATGCTTTCAATCTTGGACTGTATCCCCACTGGTTTGGAATGACTGGGTAGGAGACTTAGTCTCGTACACTGTCGTCTCTGGGATCTACTTAATAATTCTGCTGCTTCTATGGGAGACACCAGAGTCTGACCTATATTCAGTCGCTGTCCATTTTCAATAACAGAGCTCATTAGGGTTTTGACCTTTTGAATTCTTCTTTCCATTTGGTAGTGAGCAATCAATTGATCCCATAAATAGCAAAGAATCAGGTGATGGCATAATTGAGGATTAGTGGCATACATAGAATCCACATCACATTCATCGAGTATGTCCTCTGCTTTCCAGGCAATGTCCCGAACTCTGTGAAGCCATTTTTTCAGACTCCTTTTTTCTGTTGCTCTCTTCATCGGCTTCGTTTATTGTACCTAGGAAATAATGTTTGAAATATTCTATTCTTGCATATTTTGGCCCAATTTTTCCTAGAGCCCTATGTCAGTGATTTTGTGGGAGAATAGATCCTTTGGTTGGATTGCTTTAGTTTTAACCCTCAAAATATTGCGAGAGGTATATAATACCCTATCTTTCCTCATTTTTGTAATCCATTACTATTCTCAAGAATCCATCATCGCAATCAAGAAATCAAATTTTGAGATCAAACATTCATAATCAAGCTATCAAGTGCAAGGAAGCGAGTCAAGTTCAAGAGCTATCAAGCAACTACATTCAAGAATTCAAGAACTATAATTCTTCTCAATAATTCAAGGTGTTTCTCTCTATATGTCTAGCTTATTTATGCCATTGGAGGCCAAGAAAAGAATTTTTATATCAAAGAAAGAGATACACATCCATCTACATTCATCCAAGTCTTCTTCTTTCTCCATTAATCAAACATTGTAGAAAATCACAACATCCATGACATGAGGTTTTGTCTTTCATTATTTTGTTTTGAGTTTTTGTGTTAAGTCAAATATATTGTATCAACATATTTGATCACATTCAAAGACGCATTGGCATTGCCAAGGTATGATATACTTCATTTCTTAGATCTAGTCTCTGCTACATGATAGCCAACTTTCCTTTATTTCATTTCATTTTAAGTTTGATTCCTAAATAGGGGTTTGAATGAGGAAAACCCCTTTATCCAACTTTCTTCCTTATTTTTATGTGGAGGAATAGGTTAATGGTTTATCATAACTTTTTTGGATAGGTCGGGAACTATCGAAGCATCCTTGGAAGTTTGAGGTAAAAGCCGAGGGAATAGAACGTTTCAAATGGTTTGTTCCTGGGTTTAGAACATTTTAGATGTTCTTGTTAGTATTTTAAGGCACTGAGAGCGGGGCGGGGCGGGGGGGGGGTGAATCAGTGCAACAAAAGATCTACTAAATGTTTTCATAAACTTCCAAATAAACCAACATGCAAAGGTAAATATAACATAGAATAAATGTAAAAACATGCATCCACAAATGTAAAACAATGAATCCAAGATTTGTTCTCTTCGAAACCCTTGGTTAGAGGTAAAAAAACACAGTGGAAATTAGTACCCACGAATCTCACTACTGCAGCAATAAGATCTTCCTTGTTAGGAGAATTACATCACCCTATTAAGGGTATACACAGTTAAGAGTATCTATAACCTATTTAAAGGTTATTACAACAGTCCTGTTAATAACTACTCGGTTAAGAGATTTAAAACTCATTATGAGAGTCGACATGTTAAAGGAATTAATCTTTAGACCTGTTAGGAGTAACCTTGTTAAAGGATTTTGATTGCAATCCTGTTAGAACTTGCCTTGAGTAGAAAACTCAAAGAATGACTTGATGATGGAACCTTCTTCCTGACAGATCAACTTTTGTACTGTTCACTTCTCTGTTATGATCTCTCTAACACCTATAACACACTTATGTAATTTTACTTCAACGATCGCAATCACCACACCACGAATTAACAACCATAACTTAACAATTTTACATCCTTTTATAAATGTTTTCAATTTTATCAAACACCTTAAAATGTATTACAAGTCGGCTCCAAAAATCCATTCAAATTACATAAGAGATCATGCCAACATAGGACTTTGAAATGTTCAATGTTGGCCCTCAACAATACAATTCAAAAATAAATTGAACATTGATGAATAATTGACCGCTATCCTAATTTAACCATTTTGACGAGACCGGTTGACTGTTCTTGCCGATATCGTTGATGATTGACTCAAATCTCCACGTGCAATCCTAATCTTCTTGAGTGATCATAGACATAGGTAAGAATGAATCTATAGATACTGTCTAATTGAATACACCATCTAAACATTCAATATTATCATCTCTCATCGAATTTACAAAATACTGTTTGTATTGTCACCGATACATGGAACACAAAAAAAACTTTATGCAATCAACTTCATCACTAGTATATCAAATCTGACCTGTGAAATAGACTTTTTTCCAGCAATGATAACACTACGATATCCACTACATGATCTAATACATGATCATCTTCATCATATGCCAACAATCTCCCCCATTGACATTGATGAAAACACTTAGGAAAAAATGCTAAGTGTATAACTATGCAAAAATAACTCCCCCTTAGGATTACACTACCTAAGGTAATTACAAATAGATCATGCAATTCCATGTAACATATTGCATTGCTATAGCTATACTACTCCCCCTTAAAAATACTGAGCCAATTTTTTCACTCTGTACTACTCTCCCTTTAAGAATAGTGACAAAGGTATTACAATAGATAACCAAAACAAATTTTATTTATATTGAGAGTAGAAAATACCTATTTACAATCTACTGAATACATCATTGAAATCTTTCTTCAAAACCTATAGATCGTAAACCCAAAACTTTTGTAGGTTGTCCATGATAAGTATCTACCCATGCAACATATATTGAAGCTCTTCCAAACCATCTACAATACACATATCAGGGGATGTTAAGGCATGCTCAACCTCCTTGACTTCTTTTT
This sequence comes from Thuja plicata, assembly GCA_018584345.1. NCBI lineage: Eukaryota > Viridiplantae > Streptophyta > Pinopsida > Cupressales > Cupressaceae > Thuja > Thuja plicata. The sequence continues at coordinate 525,361 of MU227276.1, forward strand.
GCAAGATATATGTCTTGGATATCAGTAGACTTTGTAAATCCATTAAAGTTTCAATCCTCTTTTCCTGCTCATTCCTATAAGCCTTAAGCTTATGATTAATGCTACTTGCTTCAACTCCAAAATTTGTAGCAGAAACATTTATAGGATAAAAAATTAATACCAATAACCTTAGCTCCTGTTGACATTCACATCTTTTTCTATCTAAGTCCTTCAAAAGTTATGCAAAGTCAGATATTAAGGTGAGAATCTTACCACCTTCTTCTAGAGCTTCCTTGACCCGGTTCACTGCCATCGTTAAAGTATTTCTATCAAGTGCAATTGATTGAACCAGTTTTTTGACCTTTTTCATTGCATAATATCTTTATGCCCTTATTGTTACAATATCCTCTTGACTTTGCATCTATTCATATATAGATGTGACCAACTGACCTAATTTCTCTATCGATGTGGCCTTCTCATCATATTTTACCTTAGGCACTAAGTCAAAGAATATGTCTCTTGTAGATAGTATAAATTGTGCCTCTTGTTTCATTTTCTCCTTCTTTTATTCAAACTTAATAGCCATAGAAATATCAATCATCTCTTTAGGGATCATGGTACTTAAATCTTTTTTCCCTTGAATATTAGGTATGTCATCTTCATCCATATCAAAAATGTTATGCTTAATAGAAGACATAGACTGAGAATTAGTTACCTTATCTTTCTCCTTGTCTGCGGTATTCACCTCTTGTTCTTGCTCTTATCTTTCATTACCACTTGTAGCCTCCATCATCGGTACCTATTTCTGTTGTTGATCATATGCATGTGTTTTAACTGATGTATAATCAGTCATATCCTGATCAGTTCCTATGTTCTCAGGCTTTTCTTCTTGTTTCTCTTGTGTATCCTTTTATTCCTCGGGTACATCCATAACAATAACGTCAGCTGTAGTATCCAAGGCATCCTCAGGCTCATCGGGAATGTCATCAAGTGTGATCTTCACTCCATTTATGGTCCACCCATGATCAGTATTAGCGATCACTTCCACTTTCTCACTCTCCTCTTCTATTTCTTCATGTTCTTCATCCTTATTCTCCTCAACAAGACCTAAGCGATTCTTCAAAAATGCTATTTGTCTCATCTTGTATGGACTGAGACTCATCAATCAACAATCTTGTCAACCTGGTCTTAGTTTTCAATTCCTTTTAAGTCTTTTCTAAGATTTCATCAATTTCTTCTCTTGAAATTTCAGGTTGAAGTGATATTAAGACATACTCAACTAATTATTTGTTCTCTCTTATTGCACCTAGCTATCTACCTTCAATCTTACTGTAAAGTGATGTAGGAATTTGACCTTGTAGAACAATGAGAAATTCACTTAATTTGTGCATACTAAACACAACTACATCCTCAATCTTTCTATGGTCCTTCCTCATTTAACTTGTCATAATATTTAGGTATATGCCGGAAACCTACCTGTTGGGAGCATGCATAGACATGAAAACATTAGAGATATACATCAAATAAACTACATTAAAACATGCTTCAAAACAAGGCTTCCACCATAACCTCCGATGAGCCAAAAAAGGGCATCCAAGCCTTGTTGATTTTCTCTTAGAGAGGAATGTGGGTGTGCTCTCCCAACATAAGATATAAATCCCACTTTGATTAAATGATTGATGACAAATGATCTAAAAGATGCAAAAATAAATGGAGTGATGAGAAGTTCAAGAACAAGTATGAGGAACTTGTCTCAAACTCTCAACAATTCAAATGAGATTAAAAATAAGAACTACGATGGTATGCAAGATTGAAACAAGCTAAGATAAAATTTTCCATTATCCTACCATGTAATTGTAACACCCCAAAATTGGCACCTGACAACCTAATCAATTTTGGTGCATTTTCTCATTCTCGAAGTCCTATTTTACTAGGCAAATTCTTCGCCTAATTGACTTTAATTGACTGAGTTTCAAATGCAG